>JARHVA010003076.1:672500-720000 GCA_037957365.1 Torreya grandis | reverse complement strand
TGTTTTTAAGAGTTTATAGAAATCTAAGCCTATCTTTATGAAACATTAGTTATTGATTTAGATATATCTTATTACACTCATATTGGATCCATGTACAAAATAGGTTATGAAAATGTGGCCACAGAAGATGAATTTGTTCAAGACCTCTACATTGATGATGTGGTTTTTGAGACAGATCCTTATCCTCCTTATAATACTCAATCTAGGGAGTAAGTCCATGACCCTACAACATAGTATTTGACAATGCCTTATTTGATATGATTAACATTATTTCAATGATAATAGTACCCAATCCCATACCTATACCATTAACCCTCCTTTAGCTTATGTAAGCAATCAATCTCCACAACACCCAAGGATTACCATTCTTGGCCCTTCTCCTCTAGTTTATATTAGTAACCCAACTTTGTAATGCCATACCATTACCATACTAGGACCTCATACTTTGTATTTCATTATTAACTAATATTTAAAATTTCCTACCATTACTATACTAGGCCACCATCCTTTGGTTTGTGTGAGTAACCAAGATTTGAAATGCCCTAATATTACTATACAAGGCCCTCATATTTTGGCTTGTGATAGTAACCAAGCTTTAAAACATTGTACCATTACCATTTCAGGACCTCTTCCTTTGGATTTCATTAGCAACCAAGATTTTCAATGCCCTTACATTACTATTCCATGCCCTTCTAAGTATGGTATCTCATTATCCCAATAATGTTGTGTAATTATGACTAGATAAGTCATAATTACCATCATAGACCATCAACTAGTCTTTGTTAAGCACATATTATATGAGCCTATTTATAAATAGGTAATTATCCAACCACCAATCATTCCTCATCAGTGCCTACATTATCCCATTTTAGAAAACTCATTCTAGTCCCCGAGCCACAACAGATTCAATTAGTATCTCTCCAATATAGGTAATCATTTGAAGACTACGATGTGTTCAAAAATGATATTTTACAAATACTTGTAAACCAAGGCTAATAGAACCAACCAATCCATGATATTTTTTTTAAACACCTATTTTTTATGAGTGAACCTATGATGAGTCACTTTTTAATACTATCCTTGTTGTCAAGGAGTCTCAGTCTAACAAGCCAATCTTTGTTGAGTCACTTATTAATGATTATAAATGCCTTTAGGAAAATAATTATCTCAACCATTATCCTATTTTTAAATATCATCACTTTGAGAAGCCAATATCTATGGATTTGTCTCTTAACCTTTTCCCCCTCATTCGTGGAGACCCACTTTGACAAACTAGTCTCTATAGAGACCATTATGCCATCATAGGTAATTACTTATCCAATAAAAAAACATTAAAAAAGACATCATTATAGCAAAATCCACACTAGATGAAGAATAAATAAAAATTTTAGGTTATATTATTGAACTGACATCATATTTAGCATCAAAATTAGAATCAATGTCAATCTCAACAATAGATTTAGAGTCCTTTGAGTTAGACTCAACTTTAGAATCAAAATACATTTGTGGCTATTATAATATTTGTTATGTGTGCCTTTTAGATCAATTTTAATATATTTATGATTTTTCCATAGTGTTTGAGGATGATTACTTCAACATTGACATAATTTATCATAGTATATTCTATAAAGATTGTGTTACATCTTCCCATTCCATTACCATTTCACATGTCATTAACACCACCTAGCATAGCCACTATATTGACATTCCACCTCCAATAAGTGTTTATTAGGACTGATAGAATCACACCTTATTTAATTGCATCCATAGTAACATATCAATTGTATAATATTAGGGAGGCCAAGACCATAGTCATATAGAGGAAGTATAATCTCCTAGTGAAACCTTGTTGAAGGTGATAGGGGATAATGAAATTCAAAACTTAGCATCTTATAATGAAACCTTGTTTGAGGTGCTAGAAGACAATCAAAGTCAAAAGTCAATGTTCTTTAGTGAAACCTTCTTAGAGGTAATATGGGATAATAAAGACAACTTCATTATTAAAAACCTTATGGAGGTGTCAATAGTTGAATACAATAATTCTTCACTATTTTATGAAGATATTATTATAGATAACATCAATACAACTTCCAATACATAACATAATCAGATGGAAGATAATACCAATCCCAAATTAAAAAAAAATTGGTGGTCTTATTGAGAACATATTCATAAGTTTTTGGCTCAACCACAACCAAACTTATGTCAAATATAGAATCAACAACATTTTGTGTGCATGAAAATCTTGATCTTAATTTTTTGCCTAACCATTATACATTCCAATATCATCCACCTATACATTTCCAATTCAAACCTTTTATCCACTATTTATCTATATTTACCATCCCTATTTGTACTTTCTTTATAGAGGCTATGAAGACATCTTGTCTCAAAATTTAGAAGAAATAGAATTAATGACCAATGAAGATCACAATAACATTATTTGAGTCTAAATCTATAGTGGGTCCTTGATAGGTCAAGTATTTTAAAGAGGTTTAGGATAGTAATTTAAACATTTGAATATTCTAATTATATCATATGTTAATTAGGACATGCATTTCCACATCATTAGGAATAATAAAAACATTTACCTTGCAATAACTATTTACCTTGAATTTTCCATTTGCCATTCACTTTATTTTTGTTTCATACCCTACCATTTACCTTACCTTATCACTTGGGGGTAACCCTATTACCATTATATCTAATTTTCATAGAATAACCATACTTCAAAAAATCCATATCATATATAATTATACCATACCTTCACTATTGACCAAAGTTGGTTTTGGCCCACCCTAGCTAACTCTTTTGACCTTGGTTCTATTGGTTCTTCAAACACCTTTTGTGAGGGGATTCTAATCTAGTTGTAGGAGTTTAAAAATTACGTGTGAAAATGGAATTATATGAAGGTAGTATGATAGTGGATTTGTTAATTTTATCTTTCATTTATGCTTGATTTGTGCCACTAATTATAATCACCTTTGGGCAAATCAGTGTTCCATATGGTGTTACTAATAATAAATGCATATGGGAAAATTAGTACCACTAACCCTATGCCATTATTTCCTACTATAAATTCTTATGGTAAAATTAGGAGAAATAACTTTACCATGAATTTACATATCACCTCACCCTTACTATTATCATTTACCTTATCATTTTCCAAATATTCATGAACTTGATTCTACCTAGTCAGATTTTTCCACTATAAATAAAAATTATAGTGAATTGAGGTCCCATCTTGGGAATATGTAGGCAGTGCTCTATTCACATTGAGGTCATATTAGTAACCATTTTTCCATACAATTAGTATTTTTCTATAAATATTAGGTTTGAACACTCTCACCATTTTGTGAGTTGGACCATTTCATATCTCGACATCCTTGATTGAGTTAAAATGCTTTGAAAATTTTGAAAACATATGTAAAAGATCTATAAAAATCCTAAACATCACCAAATCAACCACCTCATTACCTTAAGGATTTTGGGACCCCTAGATAACTCACAATAAACCACTTGTCCTTTAGTTTCCCCATCCCTATTATCCCCTTAAGCCTTATGCTCTCATTGTTTTGAGAGTTTTCATATTGTGCATTATGTATTTGAATTTGATACATTAATGACAACTATGATCTATTTCTAATGAACTCACCATTTTTTGAGACCATTCCCATATTATTCTACATCATCAATCATGTTTTTTATTATCTTATTCTATCCCATATCTTAGGAGAACTACATTTATCCTAAATTTTATGCTGGACCTTGCATCCATGGAACTATGTAGGTAGCGTCCACTTGCCTAGTGCAACTGGAGTCAACTCACCTACCCTTTATTTTTATTATATTCCCCCCATTTTATTTGTTTGTGTTATTATATATTGTAACATGGGAGTGATGTTTGTTCTTTTATTGTGTTAATTTCACTAACATTGTGATTAACCATTGTTTGTGTTTTGTTTAATTTCATTATGGTTATATTGTTGTGATTTTTATTATTTATTTTATACCTTCCTATTTTTGTGTTCATTTGCCTATTTGTTTACTTTCATTATTGTGCTTTGATTCAGTCTATGTGTGTTCATAGGTTGATTCCTTATGTAATATTCTTGAATCTATCTATATTCATATGCCAACATTATCATCATTGTTTTTATCATTGGTGCATTATTTTCAATTGATTATTGATTGCATGTCAGTCCTTATGAATTTTAAAATGAATTTATCATGGTGTTTTATATCATGATACATACCATCATGTGCTACAATAAAACTCAGTGTGGAACATCTTACAAGCAATGAGTCCATGATAGTTCTCCTTGGCACCTAAAAAATTCTCGATCTACCCAAATCATTCCCTAATAGAGAGTAATTAAATCATGGTAAAATTTTAATCCTTTCTAGTTAGGACGTGTATATCCATATTAGAAGGTTTCCTAAATTCATATTTCTCTTTTATACCTTCTTGACTTTACTCCATGAGTATGGATTTTATTATGTAGGCCAACTTTTCCAATTTGCCATATTATCCCACTCATAGTATCAATGATTATAACAACCTTTGGGAAAATCATTATGTTTTAATCCAAATTTCCATGCCAATAATTCTAACCACCTTTGGGAAAATCATTATGTTTTAATTCCACACTATCATTCCAATAATTCTAACCACCTTTGGGTAAATCCTTCTCTTTTTACCCTTATCCTTTGGCTAATGATTATAACCATCTTTTGGAAAATCATTATCTTTTTACCTTATTATGTTGATGATTTTATCTACCTTTGGAAAAATCATCCTTTTTATCTACCCAACTAGGGCATCTCATTATACCATTGATTATAATTTCCTATAGACAAATCAATATTATCCACCCTTTTTATCTTTTTCTCCCATCATTTACCTCTTTTTACGGAATGATTGCTAACTTTATTTATCAATTACTCCCTCAAGGGGGCATCGAGGACTCATCCATTTCCATTTGGGTCACTAGGCATACATGACCTTTTCATTATTTAAGAAGACATTACTATGCCTATACATTATAACACCTTCCTAAACAAATTCAAACTGTGTACATCTAATTATGGCCATAGCTGGCTCTCGATTGGACATCAGACTAATTTATACCAAACATTATAAATGAAGCCTAAGAATCACTAAACATCCTAATTTTGGCCATGTATCATTCATGAATGCTCAAAATTGTCTTGAGGCATACCTATTTGGGATATTAACCCATATGCAACAATAACCTCTCATAGATTCATCCTCAGTCAACTTGTGACATAACAACTATTAGTTTGGCCTATATAACCATTAAGTGGGCCACTTGATCAAATATTAAAAGAGAAAAAATTATAATCAAAATGAATCATCTAATTAACAAGATTAAATGATTATTTGAATTATTGATTTATAATTAATGAATATCTAAAAATGGAAATTCCAAAAGTATCAATCCTTTTCATCATTACATTTATGAGTTGTCAAGCTCTTTCAAAATATCCCAAAATATCTAATTTGAGAGTTGTGCCTAGTAATTGAAGATCATGATTATATGATAATTTTTAACTCAACTGAAGTTAGTCTCAACTCACCTAGGGTTAGTTTGAACCCATTCCGTGTTTAAACTTAGCCTCAACTCACCTTCGGTGAGATTTAACTTTTGAGGCTATAAATACAAGGCCATGCCTATTAATTTCTAAGCTCTTTTGGTGTAAATTTATTATGCCTAAATGTATTTAAATATTTGATAGTGTAGTTTTATATTTCTCAAATGGATGCAAAGATACCTCACAAGTAATATTACTATACCCAAATCATAAGCCAAGAAACCAAGACAAGGTGTCAAGGAGAAGAGTAAAGAAAGCTTCATTGTCAAAGACTTCTTGATGCACAAACTGAGTAATACACTTCAACAAGACATTTGGAACTCCAAGGAAGGTAAAAGACTATTTTATTTTATGTTTTAGTTGTGTTTACATATGCATGTTTGTTACTTATGCTCTCCTTATTGTCTAGGCTAGAGGTGTTAAGATTTTAGTGTGTTATTTTGATTTGTTTTATTGGAATAACATAATACTAACCTCACCTCTACTTATTCCTAATTGACAGTAACCTTTCAAATTGAAGAAATAATAAGACCCAAAGCAAGTGAAGTAGTAGTGACCATAGTAATTGTTATCTCACCTAATTTATCAACTTTCATTGGCATTTTTCCTTTGATCCCATGACTACATAATATTTTATCCCTTTTTAGTTATTCATCCTCATCCTCAAGATCATTTGATGGCACCTCCAAATTTGAAATTTCATGAGACTCTATTTATGGAAGAGGGTCCTTAGGGGCTCTTATTTTACTCTTATAATAGATTATTGTCTTTCTATCCAAGGGAGGAGTCCCCTAAGTGGTGGAAATTGAAATGTCCATGATGTTATTAATAGGAACTAAAAAAGCAATGGGGAGACATGTATCCTTAAAGTTAGAGGAATCAATTCAAATTGGTTATTTTTCTCCTCCCAAAGAAGTTTCAATAATAATAATTTCATCCAACTCTATCTTTCTTGACAGTATTCATTATAATTGGTGGTGAGGCTTTAAAATTTGCTTATTATGAGGAAATTAGCATGATTTGTGATTCTTACACACCCTAATCATAATTCATAGATGTCATCACATTGGGTTGTGGTTTTCAAGATGTTCTTTAGTCCACATGTTGTTGGGTAGGCTAAGAGGTCAAATAGTGTACGATTACCCATCCACCAATATGTGAAATCTTGGTATGGACCTCTAAAATTGTGATAAATGGATCCCTTTCAATGGATCTTAAATGATCTTTAGTCAACCCAGACACTCGTGCCCTTTCTAGTACCTAAAAATCATCCTTTGAATTTAAGAACACAGAATCATGCTCACAAATTTCATGATGGTAGATGATGCCTAGGCTTGAGATATACTTTTGGTTAAGTCCCTGAGGATCCTAATACCTATGTGGAAAATATGCCAATCAGTAAAACTCTTTGATTTTGTTGACTTCTATGAAATTTCTCCTATTAGTGTAGCATATCCAACCAATCATTAGGGAAAACTCATGAAACATAACCTTTTACTTCTTCATGTCCTCATCTATGCTCCACCATAGATGATAAGTTATTTCCTCCTCTACCAATTTATATGGGACATATTTGGGGAGACATAAAAGGGATACGTTATTTCCTACCACCATGATTATAGTATACTCTAGGTATAGACAATAATCCCCCTTATCTAAAGTTTCTTCCTGATGATTTTTGATACTTGGTTTAGGGGTTCTTCATGAATTGCCATCCACACTTGGGGGTAGACATTATCATCTATCTGGATGATATTCCTCATGTATGAATATATGTGGAGGAATTAATATAAACCACATACCTAATTCTTGATGTAGTCTAGGGTTGTGCTCTAGAATGCTCCATTATGAAAGTAAATGGTGGCCATAACTCTATCTAATAGATATGAAATCATGTAAAAGTGGATACCCATGGGTATTTTATCCTTATTAAACATTTTTTCCTATATCCTAGCACTAATTATCTCTCCCAAGGTGAAAGTGAGCTTTGAGGTCATCAATAGGTCTAACATTGAAACCCATTCTAGGTGGAGGAAGTGAAATATATTAAAACCATATAATCTATTTAGCATGGCCATCCCAATGCATATTCCCATCTTGAAATTGGTTATTGTCATGGGTTACTTGGACTTGAGGGTGACCACCTCTTCTAGATTAATCCATTTCCTTAATTTATTTTCTATTTTTCTTATTTTCTTCCATAATTTAACTTTGTGTCTACAGAAAATGGAATTTATGATGGTTAGTCACATGTATCTTTCGAAAACATCCCCTAAAATGTAGGTGATCACTATCTTATGTTTAGGTGGTATAGTATGCCACCAATCACCTTCCCTATAAATAATGTCCTAAAGTAGGTTGATGCAGGGTACCAATTCAGGATTGGAAACTACAAAGTGTATTTATTTTTAATTAAATGGAAGTAAGTCCATGACCAACTAATTATTCTTAGTTGTTAAATTTTCCTCATGTCAATGGGCATCTATGTTTTCCATTATGCCTGACAGAGTTTTCTAGTTTTCAAATCCATGATTGAACATTGTTGATTCAAAGACAATATATATGTATCTTGTGGAGTCTTTGATAGAGAACTTAAATTGTGGTAATCCTCCTCTAAACAACTTATATGATTATGCCATTTTTAACCATTTACTCACACAACTCTTGTCATCAATTCAACTTTTTACTCTCTTACTCGAAGTAGTTTGTAATTAAATGTAGATAAATAGTTCTTCAAATTCTCTTTGGAGTGTAAATTATCTTAATCTCATTAGTAATCAATATGAATGATGTCTCTTATGAATTAAATAATATATATTTTGAGTATAAGACTTTAATTCTAGTTGTGTGCCATTAATTCCTAATGTCTAAAATCTTGTTATAGTCATTTGATTTAAATATTTCCACTTTATTTTGGTAGGTATGCCACATAGAATTTTTATATGTTCAAATAAATGCTACAATTTAACTTTGGACATGTGTCACAGTATAATTAATCTTGTGAAATATTTGATATGCCATGTGGCATTCTTTTAGAAGTAGGGTATTAGAACTTTTATTGAGATTGTATTAAACAATTCTCATGATGCCTCAAATAATCAAAACATTAAGACAAGATATAAAGAAAAAAATTTGTGAAATTTTTTTTTGAACACACCTTGTGAGCAAAAGTTTTAAATAAAATATTCAAAGATTAAATTTGGCAAACAAAAGTTTTGAAGACCTGGAAATCAGAGTTTAAATTTTATGCTCAAATTCTAAAACATTGAAAGCTGAAAGTTCCAACAAACATAGCTTTTGATGAAAATTTCTCATAAAGACCAAAAATATGTGAATAATAAAACTATTAAAGTACATGAAATTCAAAAAAAATAGTTATGAACACATCCTATAAAGATAAAATTCCCAAGTAAAAGTTTCAAAGTGTAAAATATGTGAAGGCAAAAACCTATGAAGGTGAAAACTTATGAAGACTTAGAGGTTTCAAGATGCCAAAGGTCACTGGTGAAATTTTTTATGATGAATAAATGTCTTGATGATAAAATTTATGAAGATAAAGTTTCTAAATATCAAAATTTTATAAGACTTGGAATATGTGAAATTCACAACTCATGAAGTGTAAAATACACAAAGTCTCAAACTTAGGATTTTAGTTTTGTTTCATGTATTTAGAAAAATTATATATGAAATAATCTCTAATACCATCAATAAATTAGTATGAATAAATAATATATTAAAAATTTGGATAATGAGGGAATGTAAATTACATTTATACGTTATTAACACATAATGAAAATTGTCTACACATATAATACAAGATTTTATCTAGGTTCACACACGAATGTTAATGAAAAAGTATTCTGAAAATAGACATAGGCTTTATAGAATACATCATGTCCCTATAAAAATAAATAAAGAATGGGGTGTGTTGAGTATAACAAATGGTGATTCAAAAGGTGAATAATATCAATGATTTAACTTTTTAAGAGTTATGAAGTGTAAGCCCTAGGTTTTTAAGGGGTTTGAGTATAGTAAATCAAGATATAAATATGTAATAAATATAACCATTTATTTGTTACAAAATTGACATATTTATATTTCTAAAAATAGCAATAAATTATGAAAATGATTAATTAGCTAGAAATTGATTGAGATGGAAGATTTGAAGGCTAAAAAATGGGATAGGATCTGATCTAAGTGATAAAAACATGATCCAAGTGTCAAAACACCCTTCCTAGACAATAGTTTCTCAAATAGATAGTAGTTCCAATGGTATTAGTTTCTTCATTTTTATGTTATTGTCATGTATGTAGGACTTCTTTGAGATTATGGGTGCACCTCTATTACATTTTGCAAAGACTATTCCTACATGCACAAGTTATAATTCCCTATAGTTGATCTATTTTGATTGATTTTGTATGCAAAACCTAAACCTCCATGTTTCTAGGGAATCTAATTAGAAAAAGTATCAAAGTGTTATGTTATTTAGGTAGGATGGACATCCTCAACACCTATAGTTATAATATTTTATTACATACCAATACTCTGAGGAAGAATCAAGCTTGATGTAGTTCTCCACACCTAACTATTAGTGCAAGTATAAATGAAGCTAGTCTGAATGGCATTTTGAGTGCTTTTTAGTGGAGCTTGAGACTAAAAATTTGATTATTCTAAGCTTAAGATGGATGTAGATGGTTGTATTCATAATTAGGTCAGAATAGGGATTGATAACCTCGATTGTGTATAACTTGTTCTAAACTAATTTGTGTTATTTATATTTGATTTCCATCTAGTGAATAAAGGTATAAAAGTCATGTATATATATTGTTCTGGTGATTATGTATGTCTTCAAAAAAGGTCTAAGCTAACACTAGGTGGTTGTTGTTATGAAAAGATATCCTTTCATGTCCAAAAGTGGGAAAAGGATAATAAAATCCAAACGGTGACATTAACATCATTGGTACTATCGTCTAAATTATGGAACTAGTGTCCATGTGGTAGAACCTAAGGTACCAAGGGCCAAGATGTTAAATTGAGGGCCAAGGACTACTTTAGGTATGTGTGTGGCCTTCATAAAGGTTGGATAAGTGTCTAAATAGGACCTAATATAGGTGTAGGCTAAGCTAGGGATGGGTGGTCTTAAATAACAGTCTTAGAAATCAAGTGTCATTTTTAGATGATTACATTTTCCCCCACCCTTTATTCTATAGATGTAAGAAAGTGAAATGACTAGGATAAAGAAAAAATAAGTGTACTTAGACTTACCTAAGAGGTGAAGCCTATGAATATGGATCTGAATAAGTGAAGCATGTTTCACTATGTGTCCTATAAATAAAATGAACATATATCAGTCCTTAATTAGGATATATCAAAATCAATTAAAAAATGAGTAACGAGATAAGAGAGAGGAAAGGAATGAATTCACCTCACTGGGTATGTGAACCAATATGTGTGTGTCTAGATAGTGATATATCAGTGAATAAATTGGATTGAGTTAATGGATTTATCAATCCCCATTTGTGGGTGGCTTCAGAAATTAATTTGGTTTTAAATCCATCATTACTCACCCCTACTTGGTGGATCATGACCTATGAATATATTGGATTGGATTGATTGTGTTTAACCCTCTCATGTAAGTGGCTCAAGAACTAAAGTCTAATATGAATCCATTATTGCCTACCCATATGTATTAGATGCATCTAAACTAAAAATATGTGATGTAACTAAAATTTATAACATGGATCTAGGCCACTTAGAAACTCTAAAATGTAAAATGGATTTGGGCCACTTAGGAATGCCAACCACTATAGATAGAGTAATAAATCATTCTAGTGTGTGTCTTCAAACATGGTGTCTAGTGTGTACAACATAGAGAATGACATGGAGTTTGTCATTCCATCTGATCAACTAGTGCATACGTAAACATAGGGAAATAATGTCCCATGCACATGCTTCCAAATATGATATCTAAGTATATAGATTCTAGATTAAGTTGTAATAATTTTTATATGAGTATTTCAAACTTAAATTAGAATGATCATGGTTTGCATGGTTCCCCAATCTAAGCAAACTATTATGAATCTATGTTAAATTGAATAATAACTAGTAATATGTATCTAAACCTAGACTGTACCTACTATAATTTTATAGCTAATCTAAAATTTCTTGAAATTCAAGCTACTGAATAGTAACACCATATATTGGATAGTAGAATTGGTGGCACTAGTGTCCCACTTTGGGTTCTAATGTCCAACTATACTGATTTATGTGCAATTAAAATTGGTCTTTGTGTGACTATTTCCCATTATGTTTTGTTGAAACTAATTTCTATATTATGTGTGTGTGTGATAAAAATTATACTCTGAGTACATTTGGATAGCTTATTCTATATTAAAAACATCTATGAATGCCACCTCTTTTGAGGGGAGATATTAAAATTGTCTAAGAGCTATACTCAAAATAAAAATCTCTTCAAGATGTGTGTTCATAGCATATATGATAGCTACATAATAAACTAATATAATATACATACATGACATTAAAATGTTAGATAATCTGAGCATAATTTTATAATTTATGATGTATGATATATCTATAATTCATAATGCTATCAAGATAGATATATAAATGTAAACATGTATATCAAAAATAAATCTAATAAATGAGCATAGTAGATGCCTAGGGGGACGAGGCATGTTGTCCATCAAGGCACCTAAGGGGGAAAGAGAGATGAACAAGGTCCCTCATGGCATCTAAAACTAGAGTGAGAAAAAAGAAAGAGAAAATTTTCATGGCAATGAATCATAAATGAAATCATACATATAAAATACATGAGGCACACAAAGTAGGCCGAGGGGACACAATATGAGGGACATGGAAACATGCCACTAAATTAGAGAAAGTAAGACATATAAGGGCATGTTAAAATGTACACATACATAAACAAAAATAAATTTAGCTTAGATCCACATGGAAGGACATTTTCAATTGTCTTCATACATAATCAAGAATGCACACACAATTGCATGAGCACATTTTCAAGGCATACATAGAATGAGAAATAGTTGGCATACAAATACAGAGCAATGACCTATTCAAATGCCCTTGAATAGAAGAATCATAGAGACACAACCAAGTATAACTTAGGAAAGATATAAATAAAATTATGCATGAACATGTGGTACAAATATGTATAAGAGAATGTACATAATCTTAGTATAAAGTAATATTAGTCAGTAAAAAAATTAAGTAGTTGTAGAATGATTAATATCAATACATCACAATGTTAATTTTGTAATGTATATTTTAGAAAGATGTAACCTAGAAATAATAACTATGTATAAGGTTCCCCCAAATGGATTAATATAACAAATTATAAACCCTTGTATCTATGTATGTACCCCCAATGGGTAAATAGTAGCAAATTTGGATTTGTGTAGTGGACTTGGGTTATGTAAGTATCTATAAACACTTGAAGCAGATAAGTGAATCATGTATGTATGATACAAATTGACTATACTAAGATAGCTAACATGTTTAGTGTCTATAAAATATAAGAAGTGTAAATATGGCAATGCATACAATCTATAATTTATATTTTTTGATTAAATATTTGAATGTTTTCATGTTTTAACATATTATGTTGTTTTTTAATTTTTGGATATAAGATATGTAAAAGTGACATGAAAATAAAATTGTATATGAGTAATGTTAGAATAACTATGTACTAGTAGGAAGGATCATACTACCTAATGAGTCTCATGGGAGACTCACTATCAATGTGGCCTATATCAAGTAAAGGAATAGTAATCATGTGTGGTGTGTGAAAATGTAATTAAGGTCCTAGACCCTAATATACTAACAAATCTATAGCTAGAACTACTTATGAATTCATTCTAAGAATATGTGAAGCTAACTGGGGTGTCTTATGAACTGTAGGGGTCTCAGTGACCCACCAAGTAGAAAATGTTGTAGCTGGCATGGGTCCCCTATGCTAAGAACCCTTAGAGCTCAATAATACCAATCTCAGAGGGAGACCCTCTATAATATGTAACATATCTCTAATGCAAGGGTCTCTCTAATAAAGGTCTCTATGGGAGAGTATATTTATGTAGTAATATTGTAAGATTAGACCTCACCTACACTAGTGGCTCAAATGAAATCTATAGTCTACTAATGAGAACTATTCTTGGAACTATAATTGGTAGTTATTATATGATTTCATGTGGGATAGATAAATGATTCTCATATGAAAGAACCTCAATTATGACCACCTGATTATCATGTATACACTTGAGGCATATATGCATGGTGGATGGAATGGCTCATAGCTGATGTATGCATGGGCTACCTAGTAACATGTCAAATGCACATGCATTAGGTACTAATAAGCATCTAGTGGCCACATGTGTTAGTCGAACCTATAGTGGAAGTAAAATATCCTCAATGGAACTCTAAAAATGTCTACTAGAACCATAAATAAATATGTCAATCATAGAAATGTCTTTCTTTAAATAACCTAAATATTTTAGAAGTTTGAAAGTGCACACATTAATACTTTACCCATTTCCAACCACAACACTCTGAATAGGATGATTATCAATGTAGGCTCATATAAAGAGTGCATATAAATCTGAAACATCATCAATAATCTTATATTTTAATAAAGTGATGAGTGGTCTAGCTCATACTATAGTATGATACACACTGATGATATTATGTAGGGGTGTGCATCCTCTATAGTAGTGTGATATGATGTTGGTGGTGGATGTGCCTAATACATATAGTGAACACCTAGATTACTCCTACCTCATTAGTTGTATGTCTTGTAAATGGATCTAAAAATATTTTCAATGTCTTATATTTTTTTTATTGAAATTTAGTTACCTTTATAGGTGTGCCCACATCCATGATGTTAGCCTCTATCAAATCATGTATTTTATGTTTCAAGTTGATGCATCAGTTTGTAGTATGGTTGGTACCTTGTGATAGTTGTATAATGAATCGGAATCATAGATATTTGGAAGAGGTTATGTTATATCAACCTATTTGATAGGAGGGATAGATATGCCATTGTATTCTAGGAGCTGATGTAAAACACATTTTGGCAATTCTATAATGTTTTTTACAACTCACCATGTAGGAGCTAATAAAACCAAGTGAAGAGGTGTATCTAAAGCTAAATTAACTATTTCCTTTTTATCACTCTTATTTTCAATTGCCTTTAACTTGTATGGAAGATTATTAGAAATATTAGTAGTTGATTTTAATCCACTTATATGTTTTAATTTAACCATAGAGAAAAACTTGACTCACCTTTCTTTCATTGTGTGTTATAAATATATGAATGTTGGAAACTTATCAAACAAGATAAATTCATGTAATGTTGGTTATAAAATATATTTGAATATGTCTTAGAGCTTTATATCTTCCATGGGGATAATCATATTTGCTAATATAGTTTTATGTTGTAAGACATATTCTTCAATAAGATCAGTGGATTTTTGCTTAAATTGTTTCACTTGAGCATATGATATCTTGTCACTGATGTTAATTAAAAATTAATTTAAAAACATATCCACTAATGGGTTGAATGTGGTGATAAGTTAATTTGGAAGATCATAGAACCACTATAAGACATAATCCTTTAGACTACATGGGAACAACTTAGTAAGCAACCAATCATTGGAAATGTAGTCCAAACACGATGTATGGAAATCTCATATATGGTACTTTGGGTCACCCTTACCATCATACAATGTAATATTTGGTGCCATGAATCTAAATGGCAAAGGAGTTGTCTTTATGTGATGTGCCAAAGGTGTTTATAAAATAACATGAGAATCTAAGGCATGTGATGGCCTAGTAGCACCCTACTCAAAATGTAACACCTTAGCCTATAGATAATGAATCTCATTCATAATGTATTTTATATTTGGAGAGGAATAACTAGCCATAGGAGGTGTTGCTATTGTTTAAAGTTATCAAATTAAAATATTTTGTTATACAAACTGAGTTACCCCTAAAGTAGGTGTAATAATATTGTTATCTGGGGGAGTAAAAGTCCATTATGGTTTGTAGAATCTATGTGATGTCATGGGGCTATTCCCAAAGTCTATCTTTGATAATTTGTAAAATCTCATCCTTATTGACTATAAGATTTTCATTTTTAAGTGGGTGGAGAGTGTCATGATTCCCATCTTATGTATCATTTTGATCTTGATTGTATTATTCATCTTAGGATGCATTGTCATTGAATTCCACAAGATTAGGGTTTGAAGGATAAATGATGGGAATTGTAATTGGTCCTTTTTCCAAGGTATAAGCTTAAATATAATGAATCTAGGTATGTCAATAGGATTTTATCTAATCCCAACACTTTTTCTTAAGGGAACAAAGATTAAAAAAAATTAGATGGCATGTAGTAAACAAAGTGAAAGAGGTATGCTAAAATAGAATGTATGAAATTTTAAAATCCTAACATATCCAATTAAAATAGGAAAAATAAGGCTTCAAAGCCTTGTATCAATTACGGTTAGGATTTTAGTTGTATTTGAAGTAAGTCAGGTTCACCAAATGATTTAATTTTTTAAGACTTATGGAGTGTAATCCCTAGGTTGTTAAAGGGTTTGAGTCCAATAAATTAGGGTAGAAATAAACAATAAATAAAATCATTTTTTTTTAATATAATTGACCTAGGTTAACCTTTCAAAAAATATTAATAAATGATTCAATAAAATTACTTAGTTGTAAAGTGATTAAGATGGAAGATATGGAGGTTATAAACTAGGATATGAGATTATTTGAGTGTCTCAAAAAGGATCTAAGTGTCAAAACCCTTTATGGATAATAGGCCCCTAACTATATAGTAGTGCCAATGGTGCTAGTGTCCTCCTCTTAGAGCTAGTTTCCTCTATGTAGGACTACTTTGAGATTTTAGGTGCATCTGTGTCAGATTCTAACAAGCTTGTTATTTCATGTACAAGTTTTGATTCCTTGTAGGTGACATGTTTTGAATAATTTTTTATGTAAACCCTAAATCTCCATGTTTTTTAGGGAATCTAATTAGCACATGTATAAAAGTGTGATATTAGTGGGATATGTTTGAGATCCTCAACACCTTGATATGATGAGTTACTTACATACCAATACTCTCAAGGATCAAGCCCAATGTAGTTCTCCCCAACTAAGTGCTAGTACAAGTGAAAATGAAAATAATATGAATACCATCTGGAGTGATTTTGAGTAGAGATTGAAACTAAAAATATAAGTATTCTAATATTGGGATGGTTATAGATGGTTGTATGTAGAATTAGGGTAGAATATGGATTGATAGCCTTGATTATGCACAACTTATTTGAACTAGTTTGTGTTATTTTAATTTGATTTCCATCTAATGAATAAAGGGCTAAAATTCATGTATATATATAATTCTAGTTCTTTTTCATGTCTTAAAAATAGGTCTATACCACCCTTGGTGGTTGTTTTAATAATATATCCATTTGTGGCCAAAGGCAAGAAAAGGACAATAGTGCCCAAACTAGGACACTAGCATAATTGGTGCTTTTATTCAAATTATGGTATTATGATCTAGGTGGTAGAACCTAAGGAACTAGGGTCTAGAATACGAAACTGGGCATTTGGGACTAATTTAGGTATGTTTAGGGATGTTTGTGGCCTACACAAATGCTATATAATTGTCTAAATAGGCCATAAGATAGGTCTAGGGATAAGCTAAGGATGGGTGGTCTTAAGTAACACTCTTAGCAGTCAAGTGTCAATTTTATATGACAACATTACACTCCACCTCACCTTATTATAGAAATGTATCAAATTGAAATGACTAGGATAAAGGAAACATAAACATACCTAGACTTAACTAAGAGGCAAATCCCATGAATATTAATATGATTATGTGAAGCATTATCTATTGCATGTCCTAAAAATTAAATGTGCATAAATCATTCCTTACTTAGGATATATCAAAGGCAAAGACAAAATTGAGTAAAGATATAAGAGAGAGGAAAGTAATGAATACACATCACTGGTTACACAAACTAATGCATAAACTTGGTAACACCATATGTGTGTGCATGTAGATAATGATCAATTAATGAATAACTTGGATTGAGCTAATGGAGTTTTAAATCTCCATGTTTGGGTGGCTCAAGAACTCAATCTAGTTTTGAATCCATAATTTCCCACCCATACTTGGTGTATCATGACCTATGAAGAGCTTGGACTAGACTAATGGCATGTCCAACCCTCTCATGTAGGTAGCTTAAAAACTCAATTAGACTATGACTCCATCATTGCCTACCCATGTTTAGTATATGGATCTTAATTGAAACTACATGATGTGACTAAACTATATAAAATGGATTTGGGGCACTCAAAGACTCTAAAATGTAAAAGGGTTCCATGTCACTTAGGAATATTAGATAGCTCTAGGCCACTTAAGAATCCCAACTACTATAGACATAGTAGGGCATAAATATGGTATGTAACTTAGAACATGGTGTTTGGTGTGTAAAAATTGGAGAATGACGTGAAGTTTATCATTCCATATAATTAATTGGTGCATAAGTGAACATAGAGAAATAATGTGCCATGCACATACCCCCAAATCTGATATCTTAGTATATATATTCTAGATTGAGTTGTAATAATATGTATATAAGTATATAAAACTAAAATATTAATGAGCATGCCACACATTATGCCCCCAATTTGATCATATTGGTGTGAATATGTGCTAAACTAAGCAAAAACTAGAAATTTGTAACTAAACATGTATAATTCTAGACTATACTTATTATAATTTTATAGCCAATATAAAATTTATTTAAATTAAGGATAATAGACATTATGGCCATATATTAGATAGTAGAGTTGGTAGTGATAGTGTCCCATTTTAGGTGCTAATGTCTAATTGTAATGATTTCTATGCAACTAAAACTGGTCTATATGTGACTTTCCATCTATATTTTCCTGAAACTGATTTTTATTTTTTGTGTCTATGTGCTAAAAACTATACTTTGAGTACATTTATAAATCCTAATATTTATTGTAAACCTCTGTGAATGACCCCTATTTTGAGGGGTTTTATTGAAAATATGTAAGAGATATCCTTAAAATAAAAATTTCTACAAGATGTGTGTTAACTAGAGCATACATGATATATATGTAATAAAATAATATAATGTGCATTTATTACATTATAATTTAAGATAATTTGAGTATAATTTTATAATGTAAAATGTATGTTATATCTAGAATTCACAAGGTTGTCATGGTAGATATAATAATGTAATCATTTGTATGAATAATAAATATGAGAATTAAACTAAGTAACTACCTATGGGGATGGGACATATCTTCCATAAAATCACCCAAGGAGGAAGGGGAACTAAAAATAAACCAATTTGTGTATGAATAGAAAATATACAAGCAAACTAGTATATGTGTTTTATTTTTTGTTCTTCCCACGCTTGTTCTTTCTTTTGGAACTTTACTCATGGATTTGGCATATAAATTCAATCATGCATGAGAGTCTAGTAAACTAGATATTAGCTTGGTCATACTAGGAGAATTCAATCTAAGTTTTACAAAAAAAATCTATTTATTATAGAAAATAGGAAAGCAAAATGCTAAAAATAGGAAAGGCTAATCTAGATATCATAAAACTACTCTAAAAAAAGTAAATGATAGAAAATAAGAATCCAAACTATGAAATAAATAAATATAACCTACTCCTACTTCTACCATACAAATTTTTGTTACTTGGGTATAACTTAATATGGTACAACCATGAGGTAGTGCTTCAAAAACTACCCATTAACTAGATATGTCAATTCATTATGTTGGAGGTCCTTTAAATGGAAAACATTATTACCTAAGATCTCTAATATCTAGAAAAGATCAATCCTTAAGGCATAAACATGTCATCTTGTCCTTTTTTTCATGGCCTTTATCCCATAAAATAAATAGATTAGATATTTTGAATTCTTTAAACTTTACTCTTCTATCAAACCACCTTTTGACCAAGTCATGATGTTTATTGAAATTAAGAAAGGCTTCATTCTTTAAATCTTGCATTTCTATTATATATAATAATTGGGACTCCATGTTCTTACTTGGTTCCTTATACTCCTACATGAATTGATATGTTGGTGAATCTTTTAGGGTCTACTTGTATCTTATTTAGTTTGCCCATAGTGCATATTTTAGTAGATGATACCACTCTCTAGGTCTGTATCTAACTTTTTGATGACATCAATCAAATTCTTATTTATTGATTTATCCAATCTATTTCCTTATGGGTAATGATTTAAAGATGACTTGATGGTGATTTGGTTATCATGGGTGTATTTAGTAAACTTAACTTATTGGAATGCTAGCACATTGTCATAAAATTACAAAATGGGGGTATAAAACCTAGTTGAGATGTTTTATTCAATAAAAATGATTACATCATATGCTATATAACATTTTGTATGCACTACTTTAGTTCATTTGGTGTAGTAATATGTGGTTATCAATACAAATTTATGGCTAGCTAGAGAATTTAGGTTGATGACACTGACAAAATCCAAACCCCACTGAGAAAATGGCCTTCCTTAAATAACAAACTATAATGGCATTATTTTTTGTACATTTTTCTCTACCAAGACCTAACATTCATGGCATGCTCTTACATGGGCATGTGCATCTTTAAGGACTTTAGACTAGTAGCAGTCCATTCTAAGAGTAGTGTTTTTAGATGGATGAACACTACCTATCTTTCAATTTAGGTTATATATTATATCTTGAGCTTATTCTCATGATATGCATCTCATGTATATGCCTCCATAATTTATTATATAGAGAATCCATTTTCTCATCATGTAGTGATCAAATTTGAGGCTCAAGGCTATCTTTTGTTATCTACTAATTTTTGGGGAATAAGTACCTATGAGTAAATATTTAATGGTATCAGCATACAAATCTCCTCTATTTACTTGGGTTTCATAGACCTCTTCAAGGGTGATGTGTGGGTCAGGCTCAGTCATAATTTGTATGATTATTTATCCTTTGACAATTTTAAAAGACTTAACTTTTATGTCAAACACCTGTAATTTTTTCCATCCATTTGCCTATATTCTCTCCTAATTAATTTTATCCCAAACCAAGCTTGACAACATGGTCTAACATAATGGCAATAGTATTATTTATGAAGATGTAATGATCAGATTTATTTACCGCTTTGACAAGATCAAAGATCAAATTTTCTATCATGGAGTACTTGAGCTCTAGTTATTTTAAATTTGTGCTCATAAATTCAATAGGATGCTCACTTTCATCCTTCTTCTTGGTAAGCATAATAGTAATTATGTACTCTAAAGCAAATGTGTATAATAAAAATTCCTTATTGAAGTATGGGATTGTTAACACTAGATCCTAAGATATGGAATCATTGATGTCTTAAAAAGACTTTTGGGCCTTCAATGTTCATTTCACTTTGGCATCTTACTTTAGAATTATATTCATAGGTCTTACATTTTTTATAAAACCTAAGATAAACTTACTCATAAAAATTATCTTTTTGAATAAATACTTGAGATCTTTCTTACTATTTTAGAATGAGATATTGTAGATCCCTTAAACATAACTCATATAAATGGTGATCCCTTCTTTGGTGATAATTTTCCCCAAACAATTTCCCTTAGTAATACTAAATATGGTCTTTTTGGATTTATCAAGATGCCAAAACTTCTGTATCTTTTAAAGATTGATTGTAGATGGTCTACACAATTAGATATATCCTTTGAGAAAATAGTGAGGTCATTCATGTACATGATTATAAATTTACCTATTAACCCTTGAGATTTGTAGTCCATGTAAAGGAATCCTCATGTATGCATAAGTACCCCACTTCATGGTAAATTCAATCTTCATCTTATCTTAAGATTCTACTAGCACTTGGTTATATCCTAAAAAAATATCTAAGAAGGACATCATTCCAGAACCACTTGATATTTGGACCACCTCCTCCAAAGAAGGTAGAGGTTTTTTATCTTCCTTAAAAGGCTTATTAATTTTCTTGAAGTCAACACACAATATTATATTCACACTCTTTTTTTTTACTAGAACCAAGTTAGAAACCTAAGTTGAGTGTCTAATAGGGAACACTATCTTAACATTCAACATATTCTCTACTTCATTTTGAATGAGTGGTTCTGGGATGGGATTAACCAATCTCTATATTTTCTTGAATGGCTTATGGTCTAGCTTTAATGAGATTGTATTTATTATGAATCTAGGATTGAAAGCCTTCAAGTCTTCATAGGTCCATACAATCACATCTTTATATTAGATGAGAAAATATTTCATCCTTTGTCTTTCTTCTAGGGTATAACTAAAACTAATGTTGACATAGTGTAGATCACTCTCATCTCCCAAGTTCTCCTTATTGAATTCAGTTTCATAGAATTTGGGCTACCTCAACTATCAGGCTTGGGGATCCATATCAAAATTTCTCTCCAAATAAACCATCCCTAAAGGAAGATGATTTTATTTGAGTTTAATGACTTCTTATTTTCCCAATTCCTCTTGGAATAAATAATTGATTTTTTTTTATCATCAATGACTTGAGATTCAAATTAACCTAAATTGGTCAAGAATTAGATAATCTGTTGATCATCATCAAACACCTAATAAAAATTTGCATTGTCAATAAGTGAAGGGAAAGGTACAAGTTCAATAAAGAGCCTATGTACCTTAGAATCCTATAATGGTGCGAAATTGGTATTTGAAGTAGCTAGTGAGTCAACAACTAGGTTGTGTTCTATAAAAATAACTACTACATTGAATGCCTCAAATGACTCAACTAGATCCCAAGCTCATTATTTTTATCTCTTAAGATATGATAATTTACATTGGTATTTATTTTTGACCTAATTAATCACCAGCTCTAAATCTCCATATATTAGCAATTAATTAATATTATTTTTGAGAATGAATTACATCCCCAAAATCAGTGCTTTGTATTCTAATATATTATTGATACATGGAAATTGTAACCTATATGCTACTAGGTACTTATTACCTAGTGGGTCAACCAGTTTGATACTGATGATTGATATTTTATTAGATCTTGCACCATAAAAATGGTGAGTCCAAAATTAGGAAGGTCCATATACTCCCAGTCATTGTACCTCATTCTCTATGATAAACATATAAATCCCAAGATTAGGATATTTATAACTTACTTCTAAATTATTAGCTTGTATTTCATGATGGGATACTTCATTATTGGCTCTCATTTAATTTGAATTTGATTTAAAATATATCTCTAGGGTAGCCAAATGTGAGAGAAGTTTGTTTTTACATACACATTTAACATCTTTGGCCAATATTTTCTTTGTATTAGTACATATCCCTCTAGAATATCTATAATAATGATGTCTATAGTATTATACACATGTATCTTAGATGAAAATTTAATGCACCTGTCGTTCATCTCTCCAACCACATGCACTATTATTTTGTCTAACTCTGAAACCATCCTCTTGTATAGGCTAAGAGTTGATACTAACTTTTGATAAATATAAGTTAAAATTATAGTGGCCAAATCTCTAAAATCAACAAAAAAAATTGTGTACATTCTTATTAAATGCTATTTAAGTTAAAAATAAAGGAGGAACTTTTGGTTTGATCTTGTATATGACATTTATATGAGTGGATTTTAGATTCTTTGTGGTAGATATCCCTATAATGGGCCTCCATAGGATCTCCTTCTATTCAATAGTTTTAGATACTTATTGAAGAGTGATGTTTTATTTTATCTTCTTAATGTCTTTAACAATGTCGTATCATCCTTTTCTCTATTATTCCTTGTTTAGGACTGATCATTCCCTTTTAGTGGAGGTGGATTATTATTAGCCTTTAGATTGAGGGTAATAGTCATATTATTTGGAAGAATAGATATAGTGAAGGGATACTTGTTCCTCAAATTATAATTGCTTCTTTAGAAATATTGGAAAGCATGTACCTCATTTTATTTGTTCTCTAGTACATTACCATTTTTATTTGGGAAAGGAAACTCATGAGTTTTAAAGACCATAGTTGTGCTTGAGGAACTAGCATCATGGGGGAAGTTTGGTGGACTTTTAATTAAATATTTCATCACCATTTTTCTCTAGAATATTTTAAATGCTACACATAACTCAACATAATCAAGATCACCATGTTATGATGTGTTATGAACCCTGTACCAATTAGGTAGAGTTGTTTCCATTATGTTGCTCTATGGAAAATTTGTGTCATGTTGTTATTCTAAATTATTTGTAGGATTTTTTAAAAGCCTATTATATCTTTGAAATACAAAATTTTGATTATTTCTTAGACCAGTAACATTACCTATCTTCCTTTACATGCCCAAAAAGTCATTACTTAACTTTTGAATCTTCCTTTATATAGAATCCAATTTTGCTTTGGTAGAATCCTCATCCTAGGAAACTATGATATTGGATGGGATTGAATTTTTACTCTATTGATGACCATTTATTTATGATGGGTTGTTCAAAAATCCATAGTTATGATTTGGTGTATACTACATCATAGGAAGTAATGTATATAACTAATTACAGTTGAATGCATTAACATTCTAGTTCACATGAGGCACTAGATTCAAAGTTGGGAATATAAAATTTATGTTGGGAGTGCTTGATATCTAATTATTTTACTAACTATCAATGTTGATTGATTCTTCATAAGCCAGTGCTAGGGTCTTAGTAGTAACAACTCTTCACAAATATACTACAGTAATTGGGTCCAAGGTGTTCCTACACATTTCAAGTGCTAGAGACTCTTGTAATTTTATATGCAGTGCTTAACAAAGTGTACACATTATAAAACCTAACATTAAAAACATGGATCAACTCATTAGGCTCCCACTTCATATTGGTGAAATGTTGATACATGACACTCATACTAGTAATCTATCTAAATTGGGTAAGAAAATTGCTTTCACATGAGTTATATTAATTAATCAAGATATATTTAAAATTGAGGAACCAATCATAAGAAAAATCCTTCAATGTGAATGGTAAAATCTTGCATGCAACATCTTCATCAGTGACATTCACAAACCTTGAATTAGCTTTTAAAGACTTGATATGTCCATTTGTTATCCTTTTTTCTGAAGGGGAAAAAGAAGGTAGCTAATTTTATAGATTCTTTGGTAAATTATACACATCTCCTAAGACTACAATAGTATATCTAATTAACTGAGTTTGATTCATAGGATGATTAATGGTTTGGGTGTTTCTTACTATGGAATGTGTCCTGACCTTGGGTATTATGGGAATAACTAGTATAGATATAGGCCTTCAATAGATTGACAAAGATGAAACCAAAAGACTAGTCTGGGTTTTATACCTAGTTACTCTCTTTGATGTCTCTAGTGTAAATTAGACATGGGGGAAAACCTTTTCTATAGAAGGAAACAAAGTGGTTTCAACCCTCCTTGTAGCTCTATCTTTCTTTTTATTGATACAATTTTTATGCACACCACATATTTTACAAGGTAACCTCTAAGATTTTAGGATCCCAATGGAGATAAAGTCCATTCCAAGTCACACGTTATAGGTATGGGTTGAATAACTAGGTGGTGGAAAAGTAGGATGAACATGTAGGTTGTTAATCAAGTGTAAATGGATGAGTGAGACCTAAAAGAGACTAAATCCTAATTCAGCTAGAAAGATGGATTTTATTCTAAAGTAGATAGACCTAAAAAATCCATAAATGGGGAAATTTATATTAGGAAATAAGTTTTCATTATATCAAGAGGGATTACTTCAAGTTTGGTCTTTTTTTGGACAAGTGTCTTGAAACTAATGCTTATAACTAGTAGTTATTTTACACACACATATAAACATAATTAATGAGTGACATGTATAGATAATGTAGAAAACTCTGATACCTAAACTAAATGTTGATACTATTTAGTGTTTTTTTTTACACCTTTATTTATAAGTTAATAACTTAGATAAATAAGGAAACTATTTCTCACTCCTATAAAAGTAGATCATGGGAGACACTTCTACACTCATAAAAGTGAAATAGTCAACCTAATTTCATGTATTCAATGATATATATTAGTCATACAATATTTATTTCACATATTATAATAGCATACACTGCTAATAATAAGAATGAATTCTCTATAGCTTTTGCACACTTTGAATTTCTGAAATAACCAACCTACAAAATAAACACAACTAATTACACAAATTTGAAAGAGAAAGACACCAACATAGTTACATGAAAATCAAAAATATTTCTTCTTGTATTGATAAAATTTCCAATCAGCCTCCTCGTCATTTTCTAGTAGTTATTTTACACACACATATAAACATAGTTAATGAGTAAAAGGTATATATAATATAGAAAACTATGATACCTCAACTAAATGTTGATACTATTTAGTGTTGATTTTTTACACCCTTATTTATAATATTATAACTCAAATAGAAGAGGTAAATAAGGCAACTATATCTCACTCCTATAAAACTAGATCATGGGAGACACTTCTACACACTCATAAAAGTGAAATAGTCAACCTAATTGCATGTATTCAATGATATCTATTAGTCATACAATAGTTATTTCACATATTATACTAGCATAGACTACTAATAACAAGAATAAATTATCTATAGATTTTGCACACTTTGAATTACTAAAATAACCAACCTACAAAATAAACACAATTAATTACACAAATTTGAAAGAGAAAGGCACCAACATAGTTACATGACAATCAAAAAGATTTCTTCTTGTATTGATAAAATCACCATTGAGCCTCCTCATTTTTGAAAATGAGAGGATTATAATATAATTTGATTTGGGGATATGTCTCCTCATTCTCCAAATCCATGAAAATTTCTAAAATTACATGATAATGATAATTGGAATGAGAGTTCTAATTGATGTAAATTATACATGTATATTTAAACTAGTCAAATATGTATCTTTAATATAAAACTTGTTCTTAAAAAACCATGCAATGTGTTCATGTTTGCAATATTATCTAGTCAACTGAAGTAGTAAAAGGGGAAGTATAGACAATAAGAGTTGAAGAAACATCCTTAACACTAGAAACAATAAGATTTGTACAAACAACTTGACTAATAGGAATAATGGGAAAAATGGAAGTAATAGGGACTATAGTAACCATTGGAATTGAAGAAATAATAGACCCAAAGGAAGGGAAGCAATTTTTGTATTAATGGTGATCTCCCCTAATTTTTCATCCTTCATTTTTGTTTTTCCTTTGAATCCATAAAGATTTAGATTTTAACCCTTTTCATTTCTTGATCCTCATCCTCAAGCTCATATGCTGGTGCTTCCACATTTGAACTTGTAGGATACTATATTGATGGAAGAGGGTCCCTAAGGGCTCTTAATTTCCTCTTGTAATAGACTATTGTAATTCAACCAAGGGAGAAGTCTCCTAAGTGGTGGGGATGCAATTTCCATGATTATATTAACAAAAACTAAAGAAGTAATATGGAGATCTATATACTTAGAGTTAGAGAAATTAATGAAAATTGGTTCCTATTTTCCTCTCAAAGAAGTTGTAATATAGGCATTTCAACCAACTCTTGCTCTTGTTTGACAACCTTCATTAAACTTGGTGGTGAGGCTTAGGAAGGCCCTTTTTATGAGTAACTTGACATGATAAGTGTTTCCTCCACACCCTACTCTTACTTCATAGCTTTCATCATAGTGGGTGGTGGTTCAGAGGATTTTGTTTGGTCCACAAGTTATTAGGTAGGCTGAGAAGTCCATTAGTTTATGGTTGCCCATCCACTAAGAGGTGGAAGCTTAGTATGTACCTTTACAATTGTGATGGATGGGTCCCTTTGGCTAGATCTTAAATAATCCTCAATCAACCTAGCCACATTTTACATTTCCAATACCTCTACATCATCCTTTACATTCATTAACATAAAGTCATGCTCATAAGATTCATGTTGGTAGGGGATGCCTAGGCTGAAGATATGATTTTAGATAAGGTGATGAGGATCCCAATCCTTATGTGGCAAAGATGTCAATGATTAAAACTCCCTAGTTTTTATGAATTCTCTAAAATTATTTCCATTACTGTATCACATCAGACCAATCATCATACAATACCCTTGGAACATAACCTTCTATTTCTTCTTCATGTCCTCATTTATGTTACACCATAGCCGATAAGTTATTTCCTATTCTACCAATTTGTCTTGGACATATTTGGGGAGACATTAATGGGCTACCTTGTGTCCTACCACCATGATTATAGTATATTTTAGGTATATCCAATAATTCCTCTTGGCTAGAGTGTCTTCTTAATATTATTTGATACTTTGTTTAGGGTTTATTTGTGAATTACCCTCTACACTTGGGGGTAAACATTCTTAGTTATTTGGAAAATATTCCTCATAAATGAATAAATGTGGAGGAATGAATATAATTAACATACCCAATTATTGATGTAGTCTAGGGTTATGATATGTAGTGATCCATTATGAATGTAGAGGGTGGTCATGATTTCATCCAATAGATATGACATCACATAGATATGGCTACCCATGTGTATTTTATCATTCTTAAACAACTATTCCTATAGCCTAGTGATAATTATATCTCCCAAGGTAAAAGTTAGATCTAAGGTCATCAATAGGCTGAACAATAGAACCTATTCTAGGTAGAAGAAGTGAATATTGTTGAAACCATACAATATGTTTATTAGGTCCATCCTAGTGAGGATTCCCATCCTAAAATTGGTTATCATCACATGGTCGTTATCCTTGAGGGTGACCACCTCTCTGGGAATAATCCATTTCCTTAATTTATTTTCTATTGTGCTTGTTTTCTTCTATAACTCAACTAATTTTCCATTAAATGTGGCATCTATTACGGGTAATCATAGGTATCTTTAGAAAGTATCACTTGATATGTAGGAGAAGTTTTTTATGGTTCAATTAGTGTAGAAAGTCAACAATCACCTTCCCTATGAAGAGTTAGTCCTCAAGTAGGTCGATGTAGGGTATCATTTTGGGCTTGGTAGCTACAAAGTGTAGTTTTTGGCACTTTAATGGAAATAAGTCCATGACCAAATAATTCTACTTGGCCATTATATTTTCCTCATGTGAATGGGCATCTAAGTTCTCCTTTTCATCCCATAGAGTTGTGTAATTTTCAAATTAATCATTAAACATTATTGAGTCAAAGATAGAGTCTATGTATTCCATGAATTAATTTACAGAGAAATTCTATGGTGGAAATACTCCTTTGAACACCTTAGATGATGATGCCAATGTTATCCTATTTTGTCATGCAACTCTCATTTTTAATTATACTATTTTTTCTCTTACTAAAAGTAGTTCAAAATTGAACATAGATATTAAAGGCTTCAAATTTTCTTTAGAGTGAAAATTCTCTTGAGATAATTAATAATCAATAGGCATGATGTCACTTCTAAATTTAATAATATAGTTTTTGAGTATAGGACTTTGATTCTAGTTCATGCACTATTAATGACTAATGTATCCAAGCTTGTTTTACTCATTTAATTTGAAATTTTCCATTTTAATGTGGTATGTATACCCCATAGACTTCATATATGTTTAAATAAATGCCATGATGTAACCTTGGACACATGTCACCCTATTATTAATCCTTGAAAAATTTATGGGAATAACTAGTACATATCTAGGCCTTCAATGGGTCAATAAAGGTGAAACCAAAATATTAATTTGGGTTCTATACCTAGTTACTCTCTTTAGTGTCTCCAGTGCAACTCAGACATAGGGGAAAACATTTTATATAGTAGGGAAAAAATTGGTTATATCCCTCCTACCATCATATTTATTTTTATTGATGAAATTTTTATGCACACCACATATTTAATGAGGAAACCTCTAATATTTTAGGATCTCAATGGATATAAAATCCACTCCAAGGCACAATTTATATGTATGATTTAAACATCTGGGTGGTGGAAAATTAGGATGAACATGAAGGTTGTTAACTAGGTATGAATGGATGAGTGAAACCTAGACAAGATTGAATCCTATTAGAGTTAGAAGGATCTATTTTATTCTAGAGAGGGTAGACAAAAAAATGCAACAATGGGGAAAGGTAGATTACGAAATTAGGTTTCATGATCTCAAGAAGGATTACTTCAAGTTTGGTCCTTTTATGGAAAAGTGTATTTAAACTAATGCTTACAATTAGTAGTTATTACACATGCACATATAGACATAGTTAAGGAGTCAAATGAAAAGATAATATAGAAACTTTAAGACCTCAACTAAATATTTCTAATATTTATATTTGATGTTACACATCCTTATTTATAATATTATAGCTTAGATTGAAGATGTATCTAAGGTAACTATAGCTCACTCCTAGAAAACTATATCATGGGAGACACATCTACACACTCAGAGAAGTGAAATAGTCAACTTAATTACATGTATTCAATGATATATGCTAGTCATCCAATAGCCATTGCATATATTAAACTATCATAGAATAATAATTAAAAAAAGGAATTCTATGTAGATTTTTCACACTTTTAATTACTAAAATAACCAACCCAAAAAATAAACACAACTAACTACATAAATTTGAAATAGAAAGACATCGACATAGTTGCATGATAATAAAAAAGATTTCATATTATATTTATAAAATATCCAATCAACCTCCTCCTTTTTGAAAATAAGAGGATTAAAATATAAATATATTTGGGTAGAAGTCTCCTCATCCTCCAAATCCATGTAAAACTCTAAAATTCCATGATAATGATAATTATAATGAGATTTATAATTGATGCAAACTCTACATGCATATTTAAACTAGTCAAATATGTCTTTAAAATAATACCCATTCTTACAAAACCATTCAATGTGTGCATGTTTACAATATTTAGTAGTCAACTAAAGTAGTAATAGGGTACATATATACCATAAACATGGAGTAAACAACCTAAACACTAGAAACAACATGACTAACAAGAATAATGGGAAAAATAGAAGTAATAGGGACTATAGTAACCATTGGAACTGAAGAAATAATAGGACCCAAAGGAAGTGAAGTAATAGTGGCTAGAGTAATGGTAACCTCACCTGATTTGTTAGCCTCTATTGGTGATTTCTTTTGATCCCCTAAAGACTTGAGATTTTAACCCTTTTCAGTTCGTCATCCTCATCCTCAATCTCATATGATGGTGCCTCCAGATTTTAACTTGTAGGAGACTCTACTAATGGAAGAGGGTCCCTAAGGGTTCTTACTTTCATCTTGTAATAAATTATTGTCTTTAAAACCAAGGGAGGAGTCTCTTGAGTGGTGGAAGGTGAAATGTCCATGCTTATAGTAATAAGAACTAAGAAAGTAATAGGGAGACATGTATCCTCAAAGTTATAAGAATCAATGTAAATTGGTTCTTTTTCTCCTCCCAAAGAATTTGTAGTAATAAGAATTTCAACCAACTCTTTATCTTGCTTGACAACCTTCCTTAGAATTAGTGGTGAGGCTTGGTAAGGCCTTTTTTATGAGGAAATTGACATGATATGTGTTTCTTCCACATGCTACTCCTACTTTACATCTTTCATCATAGTGGGTAGTGGTTGGGAGGATGTTCTTTGGTTCACAAGTTATTAGGTAGGCTGAAAGGTCCAATAGTATGTGGTTACCCATCCACTAAGAGGTAGAATCCTAGTATGCACCTCTAAAATTATGATGTAGGGATACCTTTGGATGGATCTTGAATGATCCTTAGTCAACCCATCCACATTTTCCCTCTCTAATACCTAAACATCATCCTTTACATTCAAGAACACAAAATCATGATCATAATATTTATGTTGTAGGGGATACATGAGCCTGAGATATGATTTTAGATAAGGCAATGATCATCCTAATCCATATGTGGCAAATATGCAAATGATTAGAATTCTCTATTTTTTTTGACTTCTCTAAAATGCTTCCTATTGGTGTAACACATCTAACTAATCATCATAGAATATCCTTCAAACATAGCCTTATGTTTCTTATTCATGTCCTCATATATTCTCCACCATAGATGATAATATTTCCTTCTCACTGAATTTAGGGAGACATAAATAGGTTACCTTGTGTCCTACCACCATGATTATAGTATATTATAAGTATAACCAATATTCCTTCCTTGGCCAGAATATCTCCTTGATACTATTTAATAATATGTTTAGGGTTTATTTTTAAATTACCCTCTAAACTTGGGGTTAAAAATTCTTATATACTCAAAAAACCTTCCTCATGTATGAATATATGTGGATGAATGAATATAAATAACATATCCAATTATTGATGCAATTTAGGGTTAGGATCTATAGTCATTCATTATGAACATAAAGGGTGGTCATGAATACATCCAATAGATATGACATCATGTATATGTGGTTTCCCATGTCTTTTTTATCCTTCTTAACAAATTTTCCTAGAGCCTAGTTCTAATTATCTCTGCCAAGGTGAAAGTGAGATCTAAGGTCATCAATAAGTCCAATAGTAGAACCCATTCTAGGTGGAAGAAGTGAATGTTGTTGAAACTATACACTATGTTTAGTAGGGCCATATTAATGAGGATTCCCATCCTAAAAATATTTATCATCATAGGTTCCTTATCTTTTATGGTGACCACTTCTCTACGATCAATCCATTTCCTTTATTTATTTTCTATTGTTCTTGTTTTCTTCCATAATTTAACTCTGTGTCCATATAGTGTGTCATCTATGATGGGTAGTCACAAGTATCTTTGGAAATTATCCTTGGAGATTTAGGTGAAAACCCTTTTATGGTTTAGGTGGTATAAAAATTCACCAATAACCTTCCTTATGAATAATAAGTCTCAAAGTAGGTCAATGTAGAGCATCACTTCAGGCTTAACAACTATAAAGTGTAGTTTTTATCACTTTAATGGCATTAAATCCATGACCAACTACTTTTTCATGGTCATTATAGTTTACTCATGTGAGTAGGTGTCTACATTCTCCATTACATCCCATATAGTTGTGTGATTTTCAAATTAGTCATTGAACTTTGCTAATTTGGTGACCATTTCTATGTATTCCATAGATTAATTGATAGAGAACTTCTATTGGAAATACTCCTCTAAACACCTTAAATGATGATTCCATTATTATCCTATTTTATTATACAACTCTCATATTCAATTTGACCATTTTATCTCTTACTATAAGTACTTCACAACCAAACGTAGATGGTCAGAGATTCAACTTATCTTTGGAGTGAAAATTCAGTTGAGCTCATTATAAATCAATAAGCATGATGTCTCTTCTAAATTTACTAATATAGATTTTTAGTATATGAATTTGATTATATTTCATGCACTATTAATGCTTGTATACACCTAAATTTCATTTAGTGTCTATATACACCTAAATTTTATTAATCAATCTTCTTAAATTAATAAAGAACATTTCTTCTTAAAATTAAATAATTGATTAATTCAAACATTTTGAATAAATTAATTGCGCACCTTTTAATATTTATTTTTAATATTTAATTCTAGATTTTCCACCTAATCAAACCCATCCCACCTTTCATCCCTCATTCCAATCAAATCCATAAATTTCTCCACCTCTTATGACTCCTCCCCTAAGTTGTCAAGCCATTTGATAAAGTCTAGTTGAGTCAACTAACAAATCCCAATTTTTCTTTAACTAAGTTGAAAAGGTCTCCATCCTCATGGATGAGGACTCGTCATCAACCATTTATCATTTGAATCATTGGAAAAGTAGAAATTATTCTCCACTATTGGATCCTATTTTATGATTCTATAAATAAGCTTGTAAATCTCCATTGTCATCGATCATAATTAGTCACAATCATACTCACAATTATAACCATATATTTTACAATCAAGAAATCTTGCATCCAAAGTGATTTAAAGCAAATAAAAATCATCATTTTTCACAAAAATTCTTCCCATTCTCCCTTTGCATTGGAGGAGTGAGCACCACATTCTTAATAGAGAAAATTAGATTCAAATCACAATAGAAGATTCTTGTATTCAAACTATGATGTTTTGATTATTGTTTTCTTCATTTTTTACTCTAGCTTAGTTGAATTTAGCTAATCTTAGACTAGTTAATTGTCTTTTCATATATAAATTTAGTTCACACATTTCTATCATGCCCGATGGGACTTAACCACATCTTTTTTAATCTTATTATCTTCTTCTTTTACATTTAGATAGAATTAATTTTTTGGTTTTTATTATTTAATTTTATCTTTTTGCATTTATTTTCATCTATTTTGATCTAGTATGAACTAAAAGTTTTTATCATGGAATTTTTATTTAGTTTTATGTTTTTCTTGTTTATTAGTGAATTCAGAGGCTTTAGCAGTGAAATTGTAGGACCAAATAGTGAAATCATTCTACTTTGCAGTGAAATCATCATTTTATACAATGAAAATGCTTTTACCTTGTGAAAAATCACTACTAATTTAATGATTTCACTACTATTTTAAAAAAATTTGCTAATTTTATTAATAATTTTTCTTTTGTGTTTAATGATTTCACTACTATGTTTTACAATTTCATCACTGTGTTTAACAAAAACACCACTGAGTTCTACATTTTCACTATTTTGTGACAATTTCAATTTTTTTCTTACAATTTCACCATTTTATAAAAAATTCACTCTTTTCTTACAAAAATACTACTAACTTTAATAAAAGAACTAATAATTATAACAAAAACCCCTTCCAATGAATTTGTCAAACTGAATAGCGAATTCATTTTTCATTTTGAGTGGCCATCTTTCAAAGACCATAACTTTTGACTCGAGACTCCATTTAAACTCTCGTTTTCACCAATTTTTTATTATTGGAATGAAGAATGAAACCATATTAAAATATTTAACTTTTGTATACATTATCTAATTAAAACTTTTAAATTTGTATCAGACTTTATTTCTATTATTTAATTTTATGTTTCTAACTAATAGTGTCACCTTTCTCTTTGATTGTGTATCTGTGATATCATGCTAAAAGAGTTGTTTTATCTTTGTTTTTTATTAGTTTTCTCTAAATTTTGGTAGATTACTTTGAATATAAGCCAAATTTTAAAATTTATAACTACTTGTTTGTAGGACACTGGCCAAAGATAATTGGAAAAAGTAAATAATCTAAGCAAATCTCTCATTTATTTTTACTAACATTTTTCATTTTTAGTCTTTTATATTATTAGTAAATAGAACACACTTGATTTTATATGGGATAAATCTATTGACTATTTTTAGCTTATTGTTCAATTTCAAAGGTTGTGTATGCTCTTTCTTTGGCATCACATTGGTGATGATACTCAAAAATCAAAAATAATCTTATGACTTATTTGTTACCTAGTTGATCTTGCATATGATCCTTCCTTGGCATCATGTTGGTGATGATACCTAGAAATAAAAAACAAGTATCAATTATTTATTTTTTATTTCTATAGGGGATTTATCAACCATGGATTTCATCACCATGCATTAGGCCAAATCCTATTTACTGGTGGGGTATATAAATTGACACCAAAATATTTCAATTATCTAAGTGGTTGTGTGTTTTAAGCACACCATGGCATGAGAGGATTTCATGCTCTAATACCCAAGGTTTCAATAGTTGACTCAAAATCTGATATTGTCAACTATCAACACACTAAGATCCTTATAGCTATGTTGAGAATTTTAGGACAAGATCCAATAGTGTTCATCCACTCTATTTATTGTTTTAATAGTTTTATTCCACCTAGATAAGCTAGTGAATACCTTAAGCCTAGGCTCACTTTTTTAAAATTTGAATTTGGTGCATTGGCTAGTGGTTAGCATTGAGAAGTAACTTTCTACACACCCTCAAAACTAAACTTAGTGGGTCATGGAAATGGTAGGATCCTCCATGATTAGTACCTTGAAATAATGTTTTTTAGATGAGATAACAAACAAGTGAGTGACAATGGAAATCTCGATAGTTTTTCACAACCCTTCATCTTAGTTTTCACCCTTTTTATACATTTTATTGATTATTTAGAATATAACTTGTTTTTTTTTTCCTTTTTATTTACATGTGTTGAAATCCCTTGTGTGAAAATTATTTCCTTATGTGGAAATTAAAAAATTTATTTGTTGTTTGTAATCAAACTTTTAGTCACTTTGGTACTTTGCTTTACCAGAGTCTAATTTCAAGTCTTTTTCATTGTTGAGTCAAGTCTTTCCTTATTAGTATCATCTATTTAAAAAATTATGATTATGTGGAACAATCCCTTAACCAAATTTGTCCCAAATCACAATCTTAATTTTCCATATTATAATCTTCTATCCAACCAAATTTGATTCCAACACATATCAATGTCAAATCAATCACCTAACAAATCCAAATCTGATTTTGAATATGTATTCATCCTCATCCATCCATCAATAAAATCCAAACTTGATTATTCATTCAAGTTTTCCAAATCAACATTTTTATAATAATCAAAATCATTCATTTGATTTTGCATCTAGTTCACCCCCAAAACTAAAACCTGAACTTCTTCACCAATCCATCTAGTTCCAATCATAACATCAATCTAAATCAAAATTTTAACTCACCTTAATTATAAATTTCAAATCTATATTTGAACCAAAATCCATTCATAAATCAAACTCCCATTTAGTCCAATCTAACTATGTTCCATCCAAATGAACCTTTCAACTCTTACACCCTTCATAACCAACCTTTCCAAATTAATCAAAATCAATCATTTGATTTTGCATCCAACCCATTCCCAAAATTGAACCAAACTACATAAAATTCACATTTGTTAACAAACCTTCACAAATCCATCAAATCTATCCTTCCAAAATCCAGCCACCTCTCGAGTCCACTTCATTACTAGGGAATCCCAAAACCTTCCACATCAACATCATCTTACCATTAGTGAGCCTATTTTACAAAATCAACCAAGTCTCCCCTCCACTAGTTATAGCCTTGATTCTAACATCCCATATCACACTAACAAAGGGAATCTAATTATATTACCCCTACCATCTGAAATATCTCCATCCCTAGAGTTATAACAACTTCAAAACTCCAAACCTATCAAAAAAATTACCGTGCCTATTAAGAAAAAATTCACTCCTTTAGGGGAACCTTATGATGTATTCTATCAAAAATTGGTTGCTACAAACTTAGTCATATATCCAAACACCAAGTAATTTAATCCAAATGTCCTTAAACTTGATTGGTATAGACCTAATGAATATTGTGATTATCACAAAATCAAAGGTCATTCCATAAACCATTATATGAGAATAAAACATTATATCCAAGTTTTGATTAACAAAGGGTACATAAAGATAGATCCAAGTGTATCTGCATATGAAAATAATAGCTTAGGGATATTCCAATATGTCTTTCTTGAGCTTAGTCAAGCACACCACTTCCAAGTTTAAGGTTATAACCTTCCATCCATTTCTTAATATCCCATTGTTGACACATCCATTTTCAACCAATCTATAGCTAATCAACCTACCATTGAAAACCATGGTTTATAATCCATTTTTGATGAAGAGGCCATCTTTATTAAAGAGCCTATTTTTGACCAAAAACCTATCTTTGATCAAGATCCTATCTTTGATCAAGATCCCAAATTTGATAAATATCCTATTTTTGACCAAGATCTAATCCTGAATGAAACCTCCTTAAACCAACATAGCCTATTACCCATTAGACAAACACTTAAATCCTTATCACCTATGGAATATACCATCATCCCACAACATGCACCCCAAGTGATATAGGTACTTATAGATTAAAAAAATACATAAGCAAGTAATTGTCAAACTCATCCATTTTGAATTAAATGCTAGACCCCATAGCATCAACTACAAACCATTTCAAATTCAATATAAATATGTTAATAATATTTTTGTGTTTTCTATGGTAACTTCAACCACAATGAAAACATGATCCATTCATAGTCTCTACAAGGACTTTGTTGAGATCACTCCTTTCATAAACATCATCATTCCTACCTTTCACCTTACAATCTAGTATCCTATACCTATTAATTGGGACCAATGATCATTACAATTAACTTCCTTATATGATGATAAAATAATTGTAGACTTCTTATCTAGTCTCCTACCAAAAGAGTATTAAGAAACATTTGCATATTCTAAGGAACAAGTGTACCTCAATCAAAATAAATGCTAAAGTCTAAATATAAAATCCCCTCCCCATAATGAAGACCTCTTTGAGGCACTATCATATGATTAAGATATATATTTTAGTCAAAGTCTAAATCAAAACCTAGAAAATCATAACTATGAGTTCCTTAGTGAAAACCTCTTTGAGGTGCTATTGGATAATTTAAATATAAATCCAAAGAAAAAAAATGAAGAAGAATACTTTAGTGAAAAGCTTTTTAAGGAACCAATAGGTGATAAAATTAATATATCCTCTACATTAACATAGGGCTCCCCATGGGTGGCATTAAATTCTCTAAGAAGACTAGTATTTCCAATGCAGCTTAGAAAAAATTCCCAAAAATGGATGCAGAGGAGAAGCAATTGGAAAAGAGTGGAGATTTCTTTGATTTGGAGAAGATAAAAGGAATCTGGAGAGACGTATTATGCTGCATTCATGAGTATTTTATCTTAGATGGTAGAAGCAAAAGAGTTCATAAATTTCATTTTGTCTTTCTTAATCATTTTAGGCATAAAGACAAAATTTCCTTCCCCTTTTATTTGTGCTTTTCGTTGCTTCAAAGTTTGTTTGCTCATAGAAAGAAGGAATCTCAACCAATTTTGCATGAAGGACTGATTCTTATTATAGAGGGATATTACAAAAATAATGCTATAGTCTCGAATCCTTATTCTGACAAAAATAAGGATTCACAGTGTAAGAAGAATGGAAAGGTGAAGGGGAAAGAAAAAGTAAAACCTAAACCCTCCAGTCTTCCAAAAAAAAATGTTGAAGAGGAATTTGAGTGGGAAAGTACAAAAAGTTCTGAGAAGAATGTTGTTGAGGAAGAAGAAGGGATGGAAACTAGGGATTTTAGTTCAAATTCGAAAGGTTATCAGGAAAATGAAGACAAAAGTGAGAAAGAAAATGAAGGGGAAAAAATAGAGGGCAATACAGAACATAATAATTCTAATCATGAAGATAATCAGATTGTGGTGGGGGGAAGTGTTAAAGAAACAAATAATTTACTTGATGATCTAGCTTTGACAAGAGAAAAGGAACATTTGGTTCTAGGTTCCAGTCATATCATGGAGATTAGAGAAAAAGAAAAGGATGATCATGACCAGCATAAAAACCCTACAGAGATAAAAGAGGAGAAAATGATGGAAAGGGAGGACCAAATTGAAAAGGATGAGTCCTTTCCATAGGAGAATGTAGATGATAGTTATGATGGTCACCAGAGGGATAATAAGATCTACTTCATGAATTTGGCCAAATTCAAAGCGGATGCAATTTTCCAAGTTGATTTGTGGATGCACAAGGAAATGATGGAGCTGAAGAAGAAAGTAGAAATAATGCAACATAACCAGGAAGCTGATAGGATCAAAATCAATAATTTGGAGAAGCAAATGAGTGATATTTCAATTAAACTTAAGGATTATGAGAATAATCTGAGAAGGCTCATCAAGGAAAGTAGAATGAAAATAGAGGAGGTTACGTCTAGCATATGTGCGACTGCGGCTAACCTTGGAAAATGAGCTAATGAAGAAATAAAATATCTGGAGGGGCCAAGTAAGAGGACCAAGTAGAGCTCAAGGAAGAAAGCCCAACAAGAAGCTGCTACATCAACTGTAATATCCATATAGGATACAACAATGGTTGGAAATGAGACTATGAAGATGATCTTGGAATTAGAAGACTAAGGTCTTCTTTGTTGCTATTGTTTTTGTTTTGGTCATTTCTAATGGATGTTATAACTGGTTCTAAAAGTTGGATCTTGGTTTTATGAAATTATTTTGATTTTCTAGGTCTTTTTAAAACCTGTGATCTTTCTTTTGGTTTTGGTTTGTGGTTTCAGGTCCCTGTAAAACCTGATTTTGATAGTATTTTTAGTTAGTTTTAGGATTGTCATTCTTGGTGGGCATTATCTTTTCATCTTTATTTCTTTGTTAAAGGGTTTTGGGGTCCCTTCAAAACCTACTTTTACCTTAATCTAAAACATAGTTGTAGGATGGATCCCCATCACAAGTTGAAAATATCATTGAATAAGCATTGAATTCTCAAATTATCCAATTTGTAATTACTCCCCATCTTACTAAACATGATATTTTTTATCCCATTCACCCTTTACATCATGACCCATATACTCATCCCCACTATAATTATATACATGTAAATCCTTCATGTACTTAACATGCATCCTTAATCCAACATACTTTTTGCTTCACCCTATCTCGCAACAGCATCTATCATAGGGGCTATGATAATATCCTGGTAAATCTGGAAGAAGCCAACTTAGAAATCAATGAAGTTACTAAAGACATCTCTATAGTGCATAACTAAAATATCAATAGTGGTTAGCATCAATGCATCTCAAACCCTTTTATAATTGAGATGCCAAAAATAAATAAAAAATAAAAAAATAAAATCCAAGCAAAAAAAAACCAAAAAGCAAATAGAAAAGAAAAAATTAAAAAGATAAAGAGAAATAAATTCATCCAAAGGTTAAAACCATTTATATATCACCTTGGGAAAGTACCATGATGAAAACTGATTTTCAACATCATGTGTAAAATAATCAGTTCTCTACAAGTAACCTACACTTGGGGGCAAACTCATTCCATTTCAATCCTATACATTCTATAACATCCCTCAATCCTTATCCATATTACAACATTTTTAATCCCATCCTTTTACCCTAAACCATCTTTGCCTATCCTAAGTTATCCTAAATAATAGTCACCCATCCTACATTTATCCAATCTATCCTAAACTCCTCCTCAACTAGCATATATCATCCTTAAGTAACTTTACTTATCCAAATACATCCTTATCCATTTATCGCCAAACCCATCCAATATTTTCCATAATAAAACCATCATTTTTCCCATTTTGGCATTGATAACAAAGTGGAAATGTCTTGAGACATGTTCTTAGAAACATCTTCGTGTATCCTTGTAGTGTTATTTTGATGACTAAACACTTGGTTCTTACCTCATGTGTTCCCTAGAGTTTATCATCTTAATTCTAATCCATTCCTATTCATCCAAACTCCATATATAATGTGTTCCTTCCATCCCCTACCACTCACTCTTTAGTGCTAGAATGTGGTTTCCCCTTTGCTAGTCTTCCTTGTATATAATATTATAAATAAAAAATAAATCAAAAACATTATAAACTTCAACAAAAATATAAAACATTAGAAAATACAATAAAATCAAACATTAAACTTCAAAAAAATTATCAAAAAATTTCATGTCCTTAATTACCTACCCTAGTCATCCCCTATATGGATTATTCATCAAAAAGTTCAACATTATAAAAAATAGCATATGTCAAAGTGTTCTACTCTAGCCAAGGACATCCAAAAAAGTAATTTACTTACTTGTTTTAGTCATTTTCTTACTTATTTTAGTAATTTTCTTACATGTATGTATAGTCATTTACTATCTTTTACATCATGGGTGTTTTCTTGGTTCTATAGTGTTTATTTACTTCAGTGTTTATTTTACTTACATCATTTTCATTATAGAAAATATCTCTTTTTATCTCATCTTTATTATTGTTTCTTGTGTCTAGATCACTATGCACATTACTAATGGTGTTATTATGATCTTCCATATCATGGTGCACTAAGTTTTGTCCTTGTGAATTTATTAGTCCTTACATGTATCACATGATAGTCATCATGGTTTTTCTATACCATTGGTGCATATTATCATGCACAATATCAAAAATTAGTTTTCTCAAATCTTACTCAATTGGAATTATTATCAAAAATCCAATGCAAAGAATGAAATAAATAAAAGGAAGCTATCAAACCATCTCACATCAAGCATATGTGTGTCATCTATTTCTTCCATCCATCCTTATCTCATCCACATTATTGAATCATTTTATTCATCATCATTAATACATATGGTCACTTGATTTATTTGTTAATGCTCGCATATCAAACATCGATAATTGTTTCCTAATCTTTCTATTCAATCTCCCACACTTGTTAATAGAAAACAATTAAATCACATTTTCCATCCTTTCTCCATCATCTAATTATAGTGTGAAATAATTAACTTAAGTATAACATCCAGGGGTCAATATTACCTTACACCATCACTTTTATTCCTATTTTTGGGAGAACTGTATATGGTCTGATATCCATACATAGACATATTCTAAGTGGATTATGTAGGTAGTGCTTAGAGACATAGGGTATCTAAGGTATGCTCAGCCACCACCTTCACCATCATCCATCCAAGTCATTTCATTCACATTTTCTACTTTCATTTAATCAAAGTGTTATATCTCCTTATCAATGCTTGCAAATATCAATTTTGTAAATCTTTATTAGAAATTAGATAATCTATATTTTTCAATTTAATCATGTAGCTCACCATTATTTGGATATATCATTCCCACATTCAGTCATGAGACCCCTGCATACAAGAGGAAAATCCAAGCATGAAGTCTATAAAGTGGGAAATGTACTTTTTCTAATGGGGTAAATAATTTTACACATACACTCTACAATTTTTCAAACATTTAGTATTGAGACAAGTATCTATATTGATGATGATAGTTTTCTCATTTTCATCCCTTCATAATTCTCATTCTTCATCCATTTTCAAATTTATATAACCATTAAATCAATTTATTTTGGATTGTATTGAAATTCTTACAATCATTTATCAGTGTAAAATCCACAATCATTTGAAAAATCAATTCTTTTTTCTATTTATAGATCCACATTTTATTATTGTTGGGATATATTATTCCCACACCTACTCACTTGACCCCTGAGTCATTAGAAAAAAATAATAAGTGTGCAATCTTTGAGTAGTTAAAATTATTAATTTTCAAATAAAAAACTTAATTAAACTAACTAGGGTCAACCCTTTTACATTACCAATATCTTGCAAAAAATTGACATAAATTCTGAAGTAACTTGATTTATCATGCATCAACCTCATTTTTACCTATTTCCTCTTTTCATCAATTTTGAGCATTTGTCTATTTCTCACATAAACCCTTGAGGGGGCATAATCACACTCATTTCCATTCATTTAGGGCAAATTTTTTCTTTTCCATCATCAACACTCTACTTATTCTATTCTTTGAAATAGTATTTCTTCACAAACACCATTTTAAAGAGAGGAAAATGTAGACACCTAAATTTCATTGTGTCAAAATGCACATAAATTTTATTAATCATTCTTATTAAATTAATAAATAATATTTCTTCTTAAAATAAAATAATTGATTAATTCAAATATTTTAAATAAATAAATTATGCACCTTTTAATATTTAGTTATATATTTTTCACCTAATCAAACCTCTCCCACCATTTTCTACCTCATTCCAACCAAATCCATAAATTTCTCCACATCTTATGACTCCTGCCTTGAGTTATCAAGCCATTTGACAAAGTCTTGTTGAGTCAGCTAACAAATCCCACTTTTTCTTCAACCAAGTTGAAAAGGTCTCAATCCTCATGGATTAGAACTCATCCTCAATAATTGATCATTTAGAGCTTGAAAATTTCCAAATGATCCTCCACTATTTGATCCTTTTTCAATATTCTATAAATAATATTGCAAATCCCCATTTTCATCCATCATAATCAATCATAATCATAATCATAATCATAATCATAATCATACTCACAATCATAATCATATCTTTTGAAATCAAGAAATTTTACATTTAAAGCCAATCAAAGTGAATAAAAATCATATTTTTCCCCTAAAACACTACCTATTCTCCCTTTTCATTAGAGGAGAGAGCACCAAATCCTTGATATAGCAAATCAAATTCAAATTGCAATGGAGGATTCTTGTATTCAAACTATAATGTTTTGATTATTATTTTTTGCACTTATTGCTGTATCTTAGTTGAATTTATCTTAGATTATATTAGCTAATTGTTTTTGCATATCTAAATTTAGTTCATACATTACCCAATGTATCTAGGCTTGTTTTAATCATTTAATTCAAACATTTCCACTTTAATTTGGTAGGTATGCCATGTAGACTTTGTGTACATTTAATAAATTCCATGATGTAACTTTGGACACATGTCACCCTATCATTAATCTTATAAAAAATTATGGGAATAATTGGTATAGATCTAGGCAAAAAGTTGCACAAGTAAAAACTTATGATGACTCAAAAGTTTAAAGATGCATATAGTTATTGGCTACAAATGTTATGGTGAACAAAAATTATGACAACAAAATATATGAAGATAAATTATATGCAATTATAAATACATCATGCCTATAAATCAATCCCATCTCAAAGAAGATAAAGCATACCTACACTTCCAATTGAGAACACATTTATTAATCAAGAGCATGATCAATATGGTGATTAACTAGACCCAATTAGTGGATCACTTGTCGCAATACACCATACTAGGAAGGGTTCTAAAGCCTATAATCTAACACAATAATGAAACAACCCTAAAAAATTCATAGATTTAATGTTCACTCTCCTCTAATAAATAAGAAAGTAAATTTAATTTAGTTCTCACCAAAGGTGATGACACAAAATGGGGGTTAGCAACAAAATAAACTAAAGTAATTATGCATAGAATACATATACTCATGCCAATGTATATGGAATACTAATACATTAGAAGATAAGCATAATTGCATTATCTATCTACTCTTACAAAGGAGAAATAAAGTTAGTAATACTTACCTTGAAGATAAATTTGTCGAGCCTCAATCTCTCCCTTGGCCAAGGTGTTTTGTAAGAGATTATTGTGGTATGTAAGGATAAAAAAGATAAATCAGATCTAGGATACACAACCAATCTATGCATCCAAAATAATTCTCCACAAGACAAGATCTATATCTTTAAACAAAGTATGGAACACTAATATTTATTCCTCAAGTAGAATGGTCAATAATTAGATGTTCATTCATACTTATTTTTCTTCACTTCTCTTTTTACAAATGGTTGGAAATTAACTTATATATATATATATATATATATATATATATATAGATCTTTCCCTAAATCATCCCAGAAACATTAGTTGTATAGGGTTGACTTAGTTGATCGTTTGTATTTTTTAGGATAATTCACTAGGTCTAAGCTAGGCCAGTCGAAGGGATAAACAACTCAAAGAGTGAAAAATACCCCTAGACTATACAAGGTCAACCCAGTTAACCTAGTATAACCAACTATCCAAAATGGAATCAAGGCAAGAAAAGGAGGATAAATAATGGCAAAAGATCGTAATGGGTAAATTTGAGAAGAATAAGCTTAGGGTAAATGGTTTTTAGGAGATGAGTGTGTAGATGGAAAGTGGCAATAGGAAAAACAATCTTACAAAGCTCTAATGGTCTACCCACCCATTTCTCAATGTACATCTTAAGGAATACACTCAAAGAGATTGAGACTTGATAGTTTTTTGAAATATGCATAGTTTCATTAATCAATTACAGTTAAAAATATTATATGTATACATATACCCCACTCAAAGCTCATCACATGTCATGTAAGTGCAACTTGGGATGGTGCTTCAGAATAAAACATGATAACACACAATGTTTATTCTAAGTAAAGTGTAGTAAGTAGAAAATAAGATAAAGGAAATGATAGAATTAAAAAACACATACCTTTACTTACCTTAGTGTTGTAGATAAAGAAGTATACTGTAAGATAAAGTGAAGGCAACCAATGTGAAGAACACTAGGCGAGCCTATAGAAGTTAGTGCAAAAAATAGCCAAAATTGTAATTTTTGGAAGATAGGCATATAGTAGTGGAAAATATTCTCTAGTCATCATGAATCCAATGCATTTTATAGTTTTAAAAATAGATGATTAAAAACAAGGATATAGATAAAACAAGGAATCTGTCAAAAAAAATTGAAAATTTTGAATTTTGAAAACTATTTTTAAATAGGGGAAAGAGAATTCATTGATTATTTTGAATTATGAAGGAGAGAAAGATATTTGGACACAAAATGAGCTAGGATGGTGAAGAAATGATTGGATAGATGAGGTGGGGCTCTAGGATCAATAGTGGGTGCACTATATGTATTCAACTATGAATTTTAAGATAGTTTTTAAGTATTTGGTTGAATTAAGTGTATTTTTAGAAAAATGTAATTTTTAGAATTTATAGATGTTGAAATGAAGAAAAAATATATTCTATATGTAGGAAATAGAAAAATGGGAAATGGGTTTAGATTAATTAGTAATAAAATAATAAGAAAATGGGAAAGGGGTTAGTAGCTAAAAACAACTAGGTCAACCCAATTGACCTAGTAGGCTAAAAGTAAGCAATACTCACACTACCAACCCAGTAGGTGTGTGAAAACCCTATACATTTTGTAGACTAATAACCTATTATAGTTTTCCAATTGATCTAAAAATTCTAGAATGACAATGCAATACTGAGGAGAAAAGAAGAGGGTTAACTTAGATTTTTAAGTCAACCAGACTAAAAATAAGGAAATTTTGGTTAAGCTAGGTTGACCAAAGAACTAAAAGTGTATGAAAATGCATGCAAAAGGTTGAAAGAAGGTTAGAATTTCCTAAAATAACCAAGGGTAAAAAAGACTTAATATGCTAAAAATAGGTAACAATTATTTAGTTAAAGTAATTTAGGCTTGTTTTTTATTAAAATTGTAAAAGTAATGTATTTTGACTATACATGACATAAAATATCTAATACATATTTTGTTGTTTTTTGGTTGTAGGGATGACCCTACTTCTGGAAATTGGTAGATGTGTTTTGGTTAATAGATCTATTGGAGCATCTGACCATAGGTGATATAGCTAGGCTAGTAGTTGTATGTCTAGGAGGGATAGTGGACATGTGTAAGATTCCCCTGAGTTTAGATCTATCAGTCATGTTTATTATATGTTGGGAATGATTGAATAACACCTTAAAATATAAGGTGGATGGGGATGTGATAGATTTAGCTATCACTTTGGAGGATGTTCATGCCATCCTAAGGCTACCAATAATAGGAACACCAATAACTATAGTCATATCGGATAACTTAGAGGAGAGGAGAGCCTTATCCATGTGGGTTATAGGTTCAGATATGATATTATCAGGTAGGTGAGTTAGTATGTTTGATATATATACATCACATATTCTAGATATCTATAAGGCTATGATAAGACTTGTGACACATCAAGTGCTATGCCACAAGTTAGACCACAAAGTACCATTTTTTTGTGGTAGCCTTAAGCAATAGGATTCTAGAGGACATAATATATGATCTTGGCTTTGTCATCTAGGTCAAACTTGTACATGATTTGTAAGAGGTGTTGATCAGAGGGTAGAAGTATATCAGAATGATAATATTATTGATAACTTGGATTTATGAGAGGTTTCTCATATACTAGTCAGCTAGGTTGCCCCATGTGATCGATGATAGGTCACCTTGAGTGTGGAGATAGAGAGAGTATTAGGTCCCATGGGTTGTGACCCACATGCCAATGTTGTAAATGGTGAGATGTGTAGACATAATGTGGTGGCCATATGGGCACATAACAATTACATGGTTAAGCTAGTACATAGTTACATGAGCTAAAATAAGGATAAAGGTGATTAGATACTATACTTGGTGGAGAGAGCCACATCTGATGGCATGGGTGATAGGATATATGG
>JARHVA010003076.1:472500-667500 GCA_037957365.1 Torreya grandis | reverse complement strand
ATCCTAAAGGTATTGTTAAAGGATGTGGTAATGATCAGTATGATGGGTGCCACACTAGTGCCATAAAAAATATACCTCATGATACTTAGGTATATAATCAAGTAGATCCTTCAGGGGAGGAATGGATTTATCTAAGGAAAGAGAGTAAGGATGTAAAGTATAAATATATTATCTCAACTTGTGATAATGGGTAGAAGAATGATCATCTATCTAATGGAAGTAACATATACATTTGTGAGTGTTCATAGGAGAAAGCTAAGAATACTCATCAACCCATTTGGTGGGCAATAGATCCATCTGAGGCAAGTGAAGTAAACCATCACCAAGAGAAGTTATTGATTGAGGAGGAATGGAACTAAGCTCAATGGAAACAACAATTAAATGAGATGCATGGGTAGGTTTGGCAATAGTAGGGTTATGTATAGGCTCAACTATAGTAGGAATGGGAATGGGCTTTGATAAGGGATCTAATAAGGAAGAAATAGGATCTATGAAAGGTCTAATAAAGGTCACACTAATCTCAGGAGTGAACCAACTATGGGTGATCATGGTATCTAGTAAATCAGTAAGGCGTAGTCATAGCATGATCCATGAGAATATTCCTACAAGAATCCTTAAAAATTGGAGGTGTTGGCACCATCTCTACCCTATGGTAAAGAGGAAAAATACTAAAATTAGGAACTATAAATGAAATAATATGGGAAGATACATGAAAATACTATAGTAAAAAAGAATGATAATGGATAATCTTGGCATGACAGGCCTATACAAGACCACCTAAGAGTGGATCATCTAGGGAATAACCATCATTGTAATCTAGGGTATGAAGATAAATGGCATAATTAGGGATGACCTTGGCATATGAATAAGTGTGATGAATAGAATGTTGAGTCTTGGTCAAGACTATAGGAATATCATCACAAGGAAGCTTGTGAGAATGAAGCTACAAGGAAGCAAGAAACTATGAGATGAGATGAGGAGAGAGATCATAAGTTTTAATCTTTAGGTTAATCTCATAAATCTCATCATCATTTAAATCTAAGAGGTTAGGAGGAATATTTTCAATGAGTTTAGGATGCCCATTATAATCTTGGGTTGAATTGATGGAAAAATTAAGACATTGTGACTCATGGAATGGAATGCTAGGCAAAGGTTCAAGAGTAGGAATCTAAAAGACACCACAGTCTTGGAATTGCTCAAAATTATAAGGGTTAGTATTACCTTGAATCCTATAAATGGCTCTATATGAGTGAATTTAATGCATTGGTAGGTGGAAGAAGCAATGACTCTAATATTATGAGTCCATCACCTACCAAACAAGATGTTATAAGAAAGGGTAAAATTAAAGATGATCACCACCTTCATGAAAATGGTGATAGGTGGGATAGTAATGGGAAGCCACACATAACCTAGAGGAGGAATTTACCTTCTATCATATCCTTGACAGGTGTTGTGTGTAGACTTGAGATTAAATTTTGAATATCCAAGGGCCTTAATGAAGTCAAGAGAGGCAATGTAAGTGCCAAAACACCCTCATCAATCAATGCATGCTTAACTTAGATATCAACTATTTGAAAAATAATGAATAAGGGAGGATCATCCACATGAAGCATAATATTTTTTGGAATCATAGACGCTATGGGAAATTTTAAGGAAAGAGAAGTGTCGATAGTTTCATTAATGTTGATAGACATTTCTTCACATTGTTGTTTTATACCATCCTTGGATCCAGAAAAGGTTTCCTCCCATCCTACTAGGGGAGGATGAGGGACATTTATCTTGAATAATAGTTTCATAATATGGTTTCTATGACATGGATAAGTCCTCATAATATCAAGAAATGGAATCTAGGATGGGATATTAGTGAGTTATGCAATGGGATCCCACTTATCATAACCCATAAAAAGGTTGTTAGATATAGGAGAATAATAACTAGGAATTTACTTAGAAGGAGGAGTTGAAGTGAATTGGAATTTTGTTAATAAGAACAAGAAGGTTTAGAACACGGTTTTAAATCATGTTGTGATGATGAAGTAGTTAATTCAAGTTGATTTTGAGAATTGATATAAGTGTTAGTATAAATTTGATTATTATTAGTGTTATAAGATGATATAAGAGTGGTGTAAATATAAAATGAAGTGTTATCCAAGGGATAATTAGAAACTAAATCATCAAAATTAAAAAGGTCATCTTGCACCAACTCATTTAAATGAGTTGGCAAAGTATCCTAGATAATATGATATGTTTTAGATGGAGTGTAGATAGGTTGGTAATCGGTAAAATAAACCATCCTTCACATATTATTCATGCTAACCACATTAATTAAAACTTTGGTTCAACAAGACTTTCTACATTATTGGTAGAAGGGGTGGCTTTGTCTTGATTGTCTTGAATAGGCTAATGATTAGGAAGAGGGTCTTTATAGATATCTAAATGAGTGTTTGCTTGATTAATATGTGATTTATAATCCTTAAAAGTAATTTCATAAGATTTTTGATTCTTTCAAATTATATAATCATGACCAAAATTAGGACCAATAAGAAAGTCCACAACTAATTTATGAAGTTATCTATAGGTCTCATGGGAATGGCCCTAACTAGCATGAAACTAACAAAACTTGTTAAGATCATACTAGGATTTCATAATATGAGTAGGGTTAAGTTCTCATGGAAGAGGCCTAGGTAGATGTTTAAGCAATTCAACTAAGGATAAAGTTTTATGAATGTTAATGTTGTTTGCTGAAGATAAGTGAGGATTGGTATATTGTTGAGGAGGGGTTGATTTTGATCAAGGGGTAGGAATGACAACTTGAACATAATGAATGGTGTCATAATAATCTATAACACCATCATTGGTAACATTTTTATTTTTATTTTTAATTAATACATAAGGACTTGCATAAGGTTTGGGTGGCTCAAATTGATGCATAAGGAAATCTAGTCATTTAGCTTGGTCAATAGCTCCTTCAAGGTACTTGGAGAGAGAGGGTGGACCTGATATTGAAGTTTAGGAAAAAGGGCATTCATAAAGAGATGGAAAATATTATCACCAACCATGTTATGTTCATATTTGTTTTATAAAGTTTTCCACCTTTTAACAAAGGCTTGAATAGTTTTGTTTTGAAGTTGTTTACAATTTATGAAATGGGCCAAAGTGTTTTTGAGAAGATCACTAGTTTGGAACTCTTGAACTAAAGCATTCACTAAATCTTCCAAACTAATAATGGAATGAGTTCTAATTTATTTATACCAATCTAAGGCATTACCCATGAGGGTTTTGGCTAAGGTTTTGGTAACGGAAAAGGTGTTTAATTTGACCCAATCCTTATAAAGATTTATAAATGTTTTAAGATGAAGGGTGGGATCGGTTGATCTATTATAATAAATTATAGGTGTGATACCTCTAATATCAATGTTAACAATTTGATTAGTAAGAGGTTCATTTTGGAGATGCTTAATGGTTTTATTGACCAAAAGAAGTTAAGGAATGATATTGCCTTGACAATTTCAAAGAGGAGGAGGGGGAACATTTTGGTTATGTATGCCCCAAGATATTGGTTAAATATGAGTTGAAGATGAATAAGGTGGTTTTCTATTCTCATCATTTTATTTATGTTATGAGCATTAAAGGTATTCATTTGATTGAGTGTTTATAATAGTAGTTGATGGGTTTGATTAGCATTATTAGAAGCATTAGAGTTGGCATTAGTGGCTTGGGTACCACTATTGGTGTTGATAGGAGCTTGAGAGGAACTATGAGAATGTGAGGCACTAGTGGGGAAATTTTTTTATGTAGCAAAATATGGACTAGTAAATGCTTAAGAAGAAGAAGCACTAGAATAATTATTACCTTGGGTAGCAAACAAAGCACTAGTGGAAGGATAAAGGATAGTGGATCTTATGATAGGCCCATTAGATGTATAACTTGCCATGTTAGTGGATATACTAGGCATGGAGGTGGAAGAAGCTAGAGAAAAAGAGGTCATGGTATAAGAATGGGTCATGATCAAAGGAACAAGTTGAGAATCAAAGAAACTGGTATCCAAAAGTCTAGTTGAGAATGTAAGAGTAGGTGAATGAGGCTTTTCAACTTAACCACTAATCATTAGATTATAACTGGTAGAAGGATCCTTTCCTTGATGTTGAGGAAATTTAGAGATAAAGAAGAGAATTTTGGGGGTATACTCCAATTTGGGTTAGTTTTAAAATGAGAATATAATATTATGCTATGAAGAGGTATTAGGATGGGTCCCATAGTTCATTGTGCAAGTGGAAATAAGAACATTACTAGCATCCAAGAGAGGAACCCTACTCTATCTATGGGAGACCCTATGAGGGTTGGTAAAGTACATCATGTTTGTTGACTACAACTTAGTATTTTTATCAAGTAGAAATTCCATGAAGAAAGGAAGGAAGAGAGATGAGAAAACAGAGAAATAAGAAATGATAGAAATAGTGAAGGATTAATTGGGTTGACCTAGCATAAAAAATAGGGTCTACAAACTATACATGGTTGACTAGGTCGATCCAAAATAGTGAATAAAGATTGGAAAAATAGAAAACAAGGTATACAAACTATATAGGGTCAACTAGGTCAATCCAATATAGTGAACATAGGCTAGAAAAGGTACTGGGCCAACTTAGTACAATAGAGAGGGAAATTTAAGAAGGCTTTAACATATTTATGGACTAAAATAAGAAACATTTTGTAATTAATTTGAAAATAAATAGTTAAAAGGAAACAAAAATTCAATTGGATTAATGTTGACCAATCTAATTGAAGCACACAACACGAAAACTTGCACCAATGCTGGCTAATGCAAGTTTTTACTATACAAAATACAATCGAGCAAAGAGTAAATAATCAACTTGGCAAGTAAATAGATAACTAATGGGTCAAACTGAGTGTTAATTATATTATTAATATATGGTTTTAAATGTGATGGGAATTTGGTTTAAAGAAAATAACTAGAATGATAATCAAAGGATGGTTCCAGGTAGTTTAGACTAAAACGGATTATAGTGGCAATGATACAGGCTTGGTATTGGCACTTGCCCCCTCACTTCACACACTATAGAGATAAGTGTGTTAGGTGCTTAGCCATAATATTCCATTAACCATGATTTATAATTGACCATAATTTCAAGTCAGCTTCCCCCTTGGTGATGAAATCCAAGTAGGTTGGCCCTGGGTAAACAAATGTTAAAATGTTTATTTAGATTATTAGATTTGGTCATGTGTTTATAAAATAGAAAATAGTGAACTAAATATTTAATTGAAAACTACCTAATTAAGCTATGTGATTTATTCTAAGCATGCAAATAATAAAATAAAGTGTGAACTAATTACTAGCATATAAGGTTAATTCCAACTTTAAAACCAGGTATAATGTTGATATGGTTTAAAATGTATGAACAAAATATATAATAGGGTCAATAAGGTTGAACCTATATTTTAAAATGTGGGTTTGAAAATGAATAGGGTCAGTAGAGTCAACCTAGTTATTTAGACAACACATAGAACATAGAACTAAGTTGGTAGTGTCAATCCAGTTGACTATGCAAGGATAGTTTTGAAGACTACAAATTATGAAAGGAAAGACTATAAAGATAAAGACAGAGATATAGAAATGAACAATGGTGGATCATAGATGTAAATAATGAAGATTTTTATTTAAGAACCTTGATATATACTTGCAAATTCTACTAACTAAGTTGATTGGATGAATCAAGCTTTACAAAAACTTATTAATGAGTGCCTAAAATATACAAGGTTGATTGGGTCAACCTAGTATACTGAACTTGATGTTTGAAAAAGTACAGGGTCAACTAGGTTGACCTAGTAATCTAAACTAGATGTTTGGAAATATAAAAAATTATACTAGGTCGATAAGGTTTATTTAGCAGCCTGTACTTAAAAGCTTGCACAAAAGTTAGATACTAGTTTGATAGAGTCGATCCAGTATGGAAATATATGATAAAAATAATGATTAAAGAATAAAAGAAATGAAATAAGATGAACAATATAAGGGTTAATTCACATTGGGTTCACTAGAATGTATGCAATCAAAAATACATCATGTCTATAAATCAATCCTAACTTAGAGAAGATAGAGCATACCTACACTTATGATTGGTAATACATTTATTAAATGGGAGAATAACCAATATGGGGATTCGATAGACTTTATTAGGGAATCACTTGTCATAATACACCATGCTAGGAAGGGTTCCAAAGCCTATAGTCTAACACAATCACCTAATAACCCTAAAAGAGTCATAGGTTTAATTTTCATTCTTTTCTAACAAAAAAAATAAATATAATCTATTTCTCACCAAAGATTATGGAATAAAGTGGGGGTTAAAAATGAAACAAACTAAACGAAACATGCATATAAAACATATATTCATGTCAATGTATATGGAATCCTAATACATGAGAAGAGAAGCACAATTGCATTATCTATCTACTATTACAAAGGAGAAATAAAGTTAGGAATACTTACTTGGAAGATGAACCCATCGAGCCTCAATCTCTCCTTTTGCTGAGGTGCTTTTCAATAGATTATTATGGTATGTAAGGATAATAAAGATAAATCATCTCTAGGATACATAACCTATCTATGCATCCCAAATACTTCTCCATAAGATAAGATCCATATCTCCAAAGAAAGTATGGAACCCTATACTTTATTCCTCAAGTAGAATGGTCAATAAGTAGATGTTCATCCACACTTATTATTCTTCAATTATTTTCTTACAAATGGTTAGAAATGAACTTGTATATATAAGTAAATCTTTCCCTAAATACTCCCATAAATGTTAGTTGTATAGGGTCAACCCTATCGACCCTATATGTTTTTAGGGACAATTCACTAGGCCTGAGCTAGGTCAATTGAAGGGATAACAAAATCAAAGAGTGAAAAATACCCCTAGATTATATAGGGTCGACCTAGTTAACCTAGTATAGATGACTGCCCAAAAGGGAATTAAGGTAATAAATAGAGGATAAATAATGGAAAAATACTAGAATGGGTAAGGTTGAGAAGAATAACCTTAGGGTAAATGGTTTTTAGGATATGAGTGTGTAGATGGAAAGTGGAAAAAGGAACAACAATCTTACAAAGCACCAATGGTCTACCCACCCTTTTCTCGATGCACCCATTAAGGCATGCATTTAGAGATGTTGAGACTCAATAGGTTCTTTCAAGATACAAAGTATCAATAATCAATAAAAGTTAAAAATATTATGTGTATACAAAAATTTTCTAAAGATAATTTTGTTTGAAGACCCAGAATATGTGAAATGCACAATTCATGAAGTGAAAAATATATTAAGTCTAAAACATTTGATTTTAGTTATGTAGTTCATGTGAATATTCTAGAAAATTTGTATATATGAAAAATTCTAGAAGTCCATTAATAAGTTAGTTTGAATAAATCATATAGTAAAAACCTAGATAGCAAGGGAATTCCAATTTTATTTATACATGATCAACACATAATGGAAATCATCTACATGCAAAATAATAATGTTTTAAAGTTTTGAGCTTAGTTAGGTGCACATATGAGTATTAATGAAAAAAATTCAAAATAGACCTAGGATTTCCATAGTAAATTGATTCCTTATTAAAAAAATTAAGAATGGCATATGTTGAGTATAACATATATGAAGTCCTTTTAGGCACAAAATAGCTAGATGGTGATGCAGATACATGAATAAAAACTAATATGCTCTAAATTATTTATGAATTTATTCTAATTTTTAAGTAATTTGATCCTTAAAATTAAAAAATATATATTTTTATTTTTAAACTCTTCTCTAAAAACTCTCATAGTGAATATTTGATCTTGAAGTGCTTCACAAACATAAGACCTTCATAATTCTAATTGAACATGCATATAAACACCATTAGGAGAATGTATGTGAGGTGGATGGGGTTGAGGAAGGATATGTAAAGTTGGAGGTTGTAGAGTAGGGCTTATAACATCTTGAATATATTATTTCTCATTTTCCCATGTTATACTTGACTTTACAAAATTTTACTTTAATGAAGCTTGTGTCTTAGCATGTGATTTAGCTCATTTTTGAAAAAATTGAAGCAAAAAATGCTCATCCAATATAATCATATATTATTTGAAATGAAAGTAACATAATATAAAATTTAAAATCTTAGAAAAATGGTATTTTAATTAATAGCCTAGAAAAAATATTTTAAACAATAAGAGAAAATGAAATGATTGAAAAAGAAGAAGAAATGTGTATGGAAATTAATAAAGTCCTCTAAAATCCAAGGTCAAAATAAAGTGCTTTCAGTGTCAAATATTAGATGCAAGGTAAAAATGAAATGCAATAAATGTTATCAATTAGATATGATGTCAGAAGCAATTTCTCTTAGTGTTAAATTTAGATCCAAGATCGAAATAAGATTCTTATAGTGTCGAATGTTCATGAATTTATCTAGACCCTATGAAAAAAATTTAAGCAATGCACAAATAAAAATTGGGTTCATCAATAAGTTATAATTGAATTTAAATTAAGTGGTTTATTAACCCTAGTTTCAATAAATTAAATAGAATATAATAGAAGTTTTTAAGTCTATTTTATCAAATTTGGTAAAATAGAAAAGTTAATTAGCTAAATATGACAAATTATTGTGTCAAATCAATATGTTATAGATATGAAATAAATGACACAATATAATTTAGAGATTATATAATTCTAAATATGATAAAATTGGATTGATAAATACATACAACTTAGTTATAATTTTAACAATGTAGGACTAAAATAGAAAGTGTGAAATCGACTGGGAGGCTCTATGATGATGTGAATCAAGAACAATGTTTCACTTGCTCTTTGGAAAAAGGCCATTAAAATCATAAAAGGGAATAATGTGTTGGTGTCTTTAGGGTGTGTCAACAATATATAGGGTTTTAATTTTTATGACTGATATGATAATTTTAGTTTTACTTTGTGTTTTATCTAACTATGCAAGAGCTCCCGATCTATTACAAAACCCATTGTGTGTTATCTTCTTCACTTATAACCCTTGTTTAATAAAATATGAATGATAATACAAATAAAATAGAAAAATGTACTGTAAATTGGAGTTATGCTATACTTATATACCCCATGTGTCAAGTTTTCCCTACATACCAATACTCCAAAGAGGGATCAAACTCCATACAGTTCTCCCCTGTTACAATGGTGTGCATAAAATAATGGTATAATAATATAATGCTTGTAGAATTATAGAGTGATTAAGTGTTTCAACCATGACTTGTGACCTTTGAGGTGTAATTATAATTTAGCTTATGGATACTATGGTTGTATTTATTTAGAATTTAGATAAACAATGAATTCGCTCTAAATGTGTAATCAGAATTATGATGCTTTTAAACGTGTGAGCCTCTTGTGTGAAAAATGCCCTAAAAATGTGATTTTATAGTGATAAAAATTGATTTCCTTATGATAGGTATTCTTAAACCTATGGTATAACCTATTACATGAGTTTTAAATTATTTAACTAGCTATTATTTGGTAGGAGGATGCAACTAAAAGAACTAGATAGGACAAGTTAGTCAGATAGCCCAAATGGCACATGATTGTTTAAGGATAAATTATAACTAATCTAAGAGTATGGATCAGTCAAGGAATAAGATTGATCTATTTTGAATGAGGAATATGCAAATTTTGAGATCATTAGTTTCTTATAGGAATGAGTCATGCACATATAATGTGTAAGAAATTTAGTTGAAAGGGTGTTCATAAGAACATTATTTCAACTTAAATGTTAATGTATGTGTCTACATTTACCTTGATTTTATATTGAAAATGCATCAAATTTAAATTACTAGAGTAAAACTAAAATGTGTAACTAAACATACTTATGAATAAAATTCTTGAATGTTGGCCACAATGTTGAATTGTACTTCATGTTAACCTATAATAAAACATGTAAAAAATTAGTCCTTAATGTAAAAATAAATAAGTAAATAAAAAATAAATTATAAATATAATAAAAATGAATGAATATACCTTATTAGGTATACAAATTTTTATTGTTTTGTATATGATATTTATGAATTATATAACACTTTAGTCTTGACTTGGCAAACGTAGACCTTGGTTATTCCTCTATCTAGACCTTTCCCACTTTAAAAAATATCACTTCTACTCTATCTTGTACCTTTTGGTGTATCTCTTTGTTTGACCAGTATTATTTTGATGAACTAGACCTTTTATCTTACCTACAAATCTTAAAATATGTTTATATTATGACCTTTCAAGTTCTAAGTTTGTACTTATTTTTTAACTATTAGGACACAAGTGTCATTCCTAGACCCCTGCATCAATGCTAGTGTCTTACCATAATGTAGGTATCCATTACCCTAAATTCACTTATTTTTTAAATTAAATGTATGTTAATGTTCAGCCTAAGTGTTTTTTATCAATCTAAAGTTCACCTTTTGTATAAGTGGTTTATATAATTCTCCCTTCAGTGAATATGATTGAAACACCCCTCAAGCTATGGGTGACCTTGTGTGAGGGATGAGTATCTAAAGAGGGTTGGTTCCCATGATGGATCACCTAAAATAAACTATTTTGATGTTGAAACAAGGAAAAGGGAGAAATATAAACATAAATTGAACCAAATACTTAAAAAAAGGTGATGCACTAGAATGCATATCTCCTCTACTTGTTCAAAATTTCATAATGGAAGTTATAAGACTAACTTATGTGCATAATCTCCAAGTTAAATCTCTCTTACACTAGTGTTTCATAGAGAGGTTACTAGTCTGATGTGATTTAGGAGGGAATGAGTCCTAACCATAGCTAAAACACACCTAGAACCATCCTAACATAGTGTATGACCTTTAAAAGAGTGGATTACTATATAGAGGTGAGGTGAGTTGGAAAACAATAAAAGGAGGAAATACTTCACCATAATAAATATCAAAAACTCATAAAAGTTTCACACATTAATAAATATTAATTGAAGAAGGAAAACATCAATCTATATTGATTTCAAGGCATATGAACCAGTAAAACAAAACTCAAAATGGTAGATTCTTACTACATCCAAGTAGAGGAATCCTAAAAATGTTCTCTTTAGGCTTATATGTAGGAGAAAAAGAAGATAGAGGTAGGAATATATCACTAAAATCTCATAAATTATATTTTTTTATTAAATTGTAGTTTCAAATTTGAAGGCAGGCAAAGGGAAACATGCCATTAGCCCTCCTCTACACATTAGGATTGTTTAACTAAAGGCCTTTAATGTTGGTTTGGCATAGAGGTGGATTATATGGCTTATTTTTAATCAACTTTCAATTACATCAGCCTTTATGTGGTGTTAGTTGTCCTATCTTCTCATTTATTTTACTATAAATGGCCATGTTTGGTCATGAATTGGTAGTTAAAACTACATTTAGTTTCCATCTATTTCACTGTTATATCCTCTTACACCATCCTTGGCTTTAATTACCAATTAAATGTGTGTTTCATGCATGGATAAGGTGTGGTTGAGGCCTAGATTATTCTAACACCATATTCTCTACCTATAATACTTTCTGAACTGACAATATTGTTTTTATACTCTAATGTTTGACCTCTTGGTTAAGGTTGTTAATCTACTTGTATTCTTCTACACTAAAGACTCTTTTTGAGTCATCATAAAATAATTATATATATATATATATATATATATATATATATATATATATATATATATATATTTAAAACATGTAGACTCATACACACCCCTTTCCATAGACCTAAAACTTAGATTTATTTATATCTTATCTTGATGAATGTTTTATATAGATTTGTAGACTCTTATTGATGCCTTACAAACTTAAACCACCCTTCAATAGTCCTTAAACATGGCTAGGGTTTATGGGAGACTTTGGTTCTATTTTTTGTATCTCCCTCAAGGTGACGTAGTTTCCACTACCTCCATCAATTTTATAATTACTAATAGGGCCCCCAAACCTATAGGAAATCCTCCTAAGAGTTTATTTGAAACATACACCTATAGTTTGAATAAGGAAACCAATTGGTTTTGAAATGACATAATGTATAACCTTTATATGAAATTAAATCAACAACCTTCATAATATGCATTCTCTTAATTTTGTATGCTTTAATATCTAATGGAATCTTGGGGAGGTTGTTTGGGAGGATCTCATCCATTGATCTACATGATATCAACCTCAATGAGCCTAAAAATATAGCCATAGGTTTAGGGTTTTAGGTAGACTTTTTGTGATAGGATGCAAAAAAATTGTGATTAACTTAAGCTATATGAGTTACATGATCTTAGGTTCATGATAGAGGATCTTAACATCAAGTTCAAACTTAGGATTTAGCTTGAGGATATCAAACTTGAGATTATAATTTGCTTAAAGACCCTCAGTTTGAGGTCAACCTTGACCTCATTCGGGTTGATTGATTTGATCTTGAATCTACATCTTGAGTTCCCTTTATGTTATCCAATGTAATAATTTATCCATGTTCTAATCAAATCATATAATCATTGTATTTTATACACTACCAATGTAAACATTGTGATCTCACTCAATAAAAATGGCCCATGCAAGATTAAGTAACTCTGTAACTCACTAACTTATAACCTTTTACTTTCTTTCCCACCTGGTTCATGTAGGACTAAAATTTATAATGTGTTATCCTTGTTAGGTGAGCTCAATAACCTCAAACTTAGGTTTGAGGTTAGGCTTGATGTTGGGGTCATATGTAAACTGACTTAATTATCCAAGATCTTAATATCTAATCATAATCACCCTCTTTGACCCTCAAATCAGACCTATTATAATGTTTCCTTCTGTAAGTATGATTCAACTCTTATCCCCCATAATGAACTCATTGAGATATAGCTCAACCAAAATGGTTCATACATAACCAATTCAATACACAAGCCTTTATTATATAAGGCCTTTATCTTTGTTTTTATAGTTTATGTGGTTCTAATCCTCTAAATTCACCTAGATTTTCTTATAGATTATCGAACTTGGGGATCGATGAGCTTGACCCATCGTCTTTCCATTGTGATCATTCTAATGTTTAGTGCATTTACGGTTGGGTAATTTTTGATGGAATAGGTGGAAGATCTACATTTTCACTATGGAATGTATGAGATTAGTTGATGACTTCACCAATGCCAACTTGAGTTCAAGCTTGAGGTTTAGGTCAAAGGTCGAGTTCAAGATCAGGCTCAATCACTTTCATTTCATAAAATAAGGGAATTTTAGTCCCACATTAGTGTTTATATAAATATCCATCCATTTGATATATGCAAACACTCCCCTTAATGCTTGGTCATAATAATAGGCTATGCTCAATGCTTTATGTTTACGCTTTATCACATATTGGCTAGTTTGCCTTAGTAGATGCTTGGTGTATTATCTCTATCACTATCAACACAATAAAACTCATATTTTTAATTAATAATGCAATTCAAGTGCATCCATGATAATTAATCTTAGGTTTTTCCATGATGATCTCGATAAAATATTTATAAAACTTAGGATAATTATCCCATATGCACCTTGTGGGTTGTTGTTGAAGCATTTAAACACAACTAATATTCATTCTTCCTTGGTTATAAGACCAAACTATGTCTAATGCTTGGGTGAGCTTGAGATTAATAAAAAATGTTAAGTTTGGGTTAATGAAGGTATGATGCATGAGCTCAAACTTGCTAGTTATAATTTGGACTTAAATATGTAGCAATGTAACTCAAGCTTGATGTATCCATTAGACTCAAGATCGAGCTTGGCTATCATACTCAATTTTGGTAGTGATGTGACTCAGGATCAAGATCTATAGTGTAGATTGAGATCAAGGATATTAGTTGGAAGCCTAAGACTGATATTATTACTTGGGATTAGGCTCAAAACCTATAAAACATTGGGATTATTAAACCCACATGCACCTCATTGGCAACTATATAAGGGTTCAAATAAAATAATGATTAGTATGTATTATGAAGAAAGGAGATAAGGCAAAATCCTAAAAAAAAGGGTCCCCAACCATATGAACATTAAAAATTCATAAAAATATCCCTATTAAATCAAATATATAAGGGGAGAGAAATAATGATCATTATTGTGGAGATAAGGAGAGCCCAATCCCAAACCCATATCTTTTTTGTCTGCGAAAACATAAATTTTAAGTGCCATACCATTTCAACAAAAAACTTAGTTTCATTATTTTTTGCCTAAAATGAATTATATACCCTTTTTTAATTGTTTTTTAATACTTGTGGCTCTACAAAATGATCTCATAGATATCACAACCCATTATCCCACCTTCTTTTAAGGACTTATTATTAATACTTGCATCAATGATGTCACATTTTGGGCATATTGCTAAATCATTCTTCTTCTATAAACTATACAAATTAGATTAGATAAGCTCACTTATGGATCATTAAAATCTCTTTACATGATGGAAATAACAAGAGAGATCATGAATAGGTTAAGATCAAGGTTAGAGTTGGAGATGAGGATGGGTAGTTAGAAATTATAATACAGCCTAAGGTTGGATTCAATCTCAAAATTGGAGGTTGAAGTTGAGCTTGAGATCAAGGAGATTGAAGTTGAGATTATATTTGAGCTCAAATGTGAGGATCTCAAATCTAAAGCTCGAACTTGAGGATCTTGAAGTTGAGCTCAAACACCATGAATGTTTTCTTTGTAACTCTAATATATACATGCCTATCTCAAAACCACATAATCATTTCATCATTGACTGATTTTTATTTGTATACCCTCCTTATATCATTTTATCTTTTAAATCTCTCCAAAACCTTGCAACATAATCATAGTCTAATGGAGATCTATGATAATAATCTTCCTCATTTACCATGTCCAAAACCTAACCCACATGAATTAAAGTATAATTGTATATTTCCACTTTGTTCACTCTTATCATACTTAAAACTAAAACATAAGCAATATTATATGCCTAAAACCTATAGTACATTCTTTAAAATGACATTTTGAGTGTTAGGATGAGATATAAATATGAAAACATGATAGGGGTAATTTTATGGCTTAGTATATCTCATATAAGCTCTATGTAGGATCATGATGGAATGAATGGTGAATGAGGCTATGATTCCTCATAACTTGATTGAATGAATTAAATAACATTGAACAAGTTTTGCATTGAGGAGTAACACATGGTCCATTCCAAGAGATGGATCTTGCCAAGATTAGTATGGATGCTTAGGAGACTTTTGGTAGAATTTACACTGAAAATAGATCTCTCTTGAACCTTTTCTCATTTCAAAACTTGAATTAGACTCCTTCAAGATAATATGACTTTCATGTATTAACAATGTAAATACATCCTCTAATAGACACAATACTAGTTAAAGACAATGCCAAAATAGGCCTCTAGAGGGCTCATATAATTATGACCTCAACCATTGATTGTTATATCTTGTTTAGGAAGGTATAAGTGTATGAATATTAAAGAGTTCATCATACCTGATCTAGGACTCACCTAGACCCAACTGGTTTTATAAAAAATATAACTTTAACTATATGCAAGTTACCAAGGCCTCTTTGTGGCTAAAATAACCAATAATTTGGGTGACTTCCTAGGGGTTATGGAATGTCCAATCATTGTGACTAGTTTCCTTGATGCATCCATTGGGAATAAGAGTCTTGAAAGTAATAATAACCTAATATGGAATCACAAATAAGACTATACCATGATTTTTAGTCCTAGCAAGACTGATAACTACCTCTAACACACACAACATTGAATCAAATGACAACCAAAACTTATGTTGAAGCATGCAGGGAAAGGGAAAAATAGATATACCTACTCAAAGAAAATGTACATCAGAACTTGAAGATAAAATAAGGCACCTAACTATATAAAAAGGCTGGAAAATAACTCAATAATAATGCTTAAGGAATATCCCATTAAATGGGATGGGAAGATCTTCACCATTAAACTTGGATAGCTAGAAGGAACTATTTTACTTGTAGTTTGAAATCATGTATGGTAAACTCCACATGGAATCAAACTTGGTATGCCTTCCAAAATTGGATCTCTCCTCATCCCACTTGAGAACAATGTCTCCCTCTTATACAATCCTCAAAATTTATCTTTTGTCAAAACACCTCTTCATTTGAGATTGGTGAGGCTCAATTTCATGAATTGCTTAGTCTCTTGTCTCTTTCAACTCCATAAATTGTGTAAATATGACTTCCATGGAATCTTCTTCCATAAATTATAATGGGTGTATGGGCTCTATGGCTAGTAGTTTAAGTGATATAGGTAGCCTTGATTTTCTAAAATATATAAGCATATAAGTGGAATTGCCTATATCCATTTTAAGAGTGATTTTTTAAGCCCATAAGTATGCCTTTAGGTTTATATGCCATGACCTTTGGTTATCTTCCATTATCCTCTTGATAATTATGATTAGATTCATGTTATTGGATTACACAATCATTCTCATGGAGATAGTAGTTGGAATATGTTCTTAAGTGAATCCCATGCTTAATTTCCTAATTAATTATTTTATTTCTAAGGAAAGTTGTTGTATTATCATAAATTATTGTGTAAGGGACTCTAAACTTTGTGACTATGCTTTCATATAAATCCAACATGTTAGTCTCATTTTCCTCTTTAAGAGCCACTAATTTTTCCCACCTTGTAAAGTAATCAGTGGTTGTAATGCCCATTTATGCCAGACACTTGAAGGTAGATTGATTATCTCTATGAAGTCTAATCCCCATTACATCAAGGGCTACTCTAATTCAATGGGATGGATATAGATGATTTTAAATTTATATTTACCTATAAATAAAGCACATATCCTACACTTATTCACCCATACATATGCATCCCTAAATGAGTTAGGACAATGGTAAGCTACCCTCATTACCTTCAAAGTTATGGTTCTTGGACAAAAAAATGCCCACCTGATGCTCCATCATGGAATCATTCTAAAACTTTATCAATTTGATTTGTTTCAACATGCCTCAAAATTACACCATTGACATCATTTCTAAACAAAATGCCATCGACTAAGACATAAATAATATATTAAAATATAAATTACCTCTTCTTGTCTTTGTTTACACCTTAAGGTATTCACCTATTTGTATAAATTTGATCACAAATTTAGACTAGATCTCAAAGAGTGTAGGTAAAGTTGGTTATTAGTCTTTTTAAAACACTAGGACAACCTTATTATCATCTTTCAAATCTAAATCTAGCTACTCACATAAATATTTACCCCTTACCAACTTGTTGACTTTAATATCCACATCATACTCCATCACTCTTGTTATCCATTCTGATCTCTTTTCATTCAAGTCCTTGCTTAAGAATATTTCTTTGACACTTGGGTGAGAGACCATTAGATGAACCTTGTTGTTAGACACCAAATTCCTGAATTTATTAATAATTTTTATGACAAAAAGAACATGATTTTCTAAAAAAGTATATCTCACCTCATAATCATCCAAAATTTGGATAAATAAGGTTATTAGATTCTATAACCCTTCAATATTATATTGCACCAACATGTTGAGGTAGTATCCACACCTCCAAAAGTATATAGATTGAAATATTTGCTACAATTATTGTTTAACATTGTAGAAGCTTGGCTATGGCCTATTTTATTACCTCAAAGTTATTCCTTCCTTCCTTCATCCAACTTAAATTCATATTATTATTCAACATGGAGGTTAATGGTTTCAAAAGGTTGGTAAAATTAGGGATGAACCTTCTAAAAAAATTAATTCTTCCCCAAAAAATTGAACCATTTATTATGACTATGCAAATACAATGATAGAATAACACTCACCCTCTCATGATAAATTACAATCCCTATTTTGGACATATTGTGGTCAAGGATATTCCCTTCATGGATTGAAAATATTAATTTATTAGGGTTAAGTGAGACCCTAAAATTATTGAACCTTTTAAATACTTGTTTAATATGAAAAAAAGGTCATTAGCATCTCTAAAAAAGACTATAATATCATCAATATAAGTAAGAACAATGTCGTTGATTAGGGCTTGAAACATACATTTTAACCTCTTGGGTTGTTTGTGGAGATGATGTAGGGCCCCTAAAATCTACTTGCTCCACCTTAACATCCATTTTATTTTCTCTTGTATTGGTTGTTGTGGAGGTAGGGGCCATATTTTGACCTTGAGTTTGATTTACTCCACAACATGCTTCCTGTTTCCGATATAAGAGTGTAGAATCAACTTGCACCTAAATTTGAGAATCTTATCCATGAGGTGAGACTTCATCTCATGTCTCTTGAAGATGTGTTAGACTTTGTACCATCAATTCCTGATTATAGATACCATAAGGACATGTTGTTTAATCATGTGGTTGGTTGTATGGATAACACCACTCATAATGTTGGATAAGTTTTTTATAAATGAGTACAATATCCTTTGAAGTGCTAGGATCAAGGGGATTATGGTTGTTATAATTTATACCATGGTAATAATTCTTTGTTCTTAATAATTTACATAGAAGGTATGTTTATTGGGTTAGAAGGACTAGTTAAATGGCTGATAGGGTCTACTATTTTTCAATTGTTGCCTCTTCAAGGTAACTAACTCATTGCCAAAATTTTGAATTAAAATATTCAACTCATGAAACTCAAAAATAAGGGTTGGATTTTGGCCATCAAGATAACTTATAAGTATAGGAATAGGAGCCAAAGTTTTTTGGATAGGTGGTATAGGCTATAATTTAAGAAAAATAGGCATACGAGGCCTTTATGTTATCTTTCTAGCCTATATGAGATTGTTCTCAACCCTAATTATTAATAATAATTTGGAAGTGTTCTAACACCCATATATTATATCATAGATAAAATGTCACTATTTAATATTCTAAGATGGTACATAAAAGCATACTTAGGTATAGGCCTTACCAACTGTGGAATCATATCCCATGTCCTATGAAACCTAAAGCTGAAATCAAACATATACTCATGAAATTCCCTCTTGATGTTTTTAAATTACTCAAAAAAGGACAAATGATCTAATTTTTCTTCAAAATAATTACACAAATCCTCTCCAATACGATCCTATGTGTTGAAGGAATTCAGCCTCAAACCCATGTACTAATATGATGCCTTGCCCTTGAAAGAGGAATCTAACACTCTAATGGCCACATTTTTTGTGACAACATGATTTACTAACAAAATATTTGTAACATATTTTATATGTTCAAAGGGGGTATTTTGTCCTCTCTAGTGAAAAAGGGAACACTTTTGAGGGAATCTACATGTATGCCATCATGTTGGTCAAGGTTTAATGGACTTCCCCATTAAAGTGACAAAAGCTTGGTTTTTAGGGATAACCATGTGAAGGGTTTGAGATGGTAATGGTTTGTGTTGAGAGGAGTAGATAGTAGGAGAAGGTCTCAGGTATAGATTAGTCCTAGGATATCTCTTCCTTCTCACTAAATCAAATGTCAATCCAATAAAATAAAAAAAATTACGTTTTGAAGATGATTTGATGGTGTTTTTTGGCATGAAAGTTCAGTAACTAGCATAAAACCAAGGTCCTTGTTATCATTTTAGAGTTTTTATATGCTAGATATATATGTCTAAACACTAAAAAATTCTAAGAACAACATTAATCCTCAATAAATATCCAAAATACTTCAAGTAGTAATCTAACTAGTTATGCTATAATTTGTTATCATCTTGAAGTATACCCTTTGGATAAGTGGTTTCAAGACTTCTCCCTTTAGCTAATATAATATAAACACCCCTTAGGTTGTGTGTGACATTATGTGATGGGTGAGTCTCTAGATATGGTTGGTTCCCCTAATGGATCACCTAAACTAAACTATTCTACTACTGTAATGATGAAAAGGGAAAGAGAGAAACATAAACTAAATCTAAGACCCCAAAAGAGGTGATACACTAGAATGTATATTTGCTCTACTTGTTCAAAATTTCATAATGGAACCTATAAGACTCACCTACATGTAAAATATCCAAGTTAAATATATATTACACTAGTGTTTCATATAGAATTTACCATCCTTGTGTGACTTAGGAGGGAAGGAGACCTAACCATAGCTAAAACACACCTAGAACCATCCTAACACAATGTATGACCCACAAAAGAGTGGATTCTTACGTAGAGGTGAGGTGATTTGGATAAAAATCAAAAGAGAAAATATTTCACCATGATGAAGATTAACAGCTCATAAATGTTTCATACAGAAAGTAAGAATCCTTAAATAATGCAAACATAAATATATATTAATTTTAAGGCATATGAACTAGTATAATAGGACTCAAAATAGTATAATCTTACTATGACTGAGCATAAGGATCCCAATAATTTCCCCTTTAGACCTATATGTATGAGAACAAAAATATATATGGGAAAAAAGAGTTTTAGAAGCTCATAAATGTTGTTGTTATAATTGAATAGTAGTTTTAAATTTAAAGGTGTGAGATGGTAAATAGGCCATTAGCCTTCCTCTATGTATTAGGGATACCACACTAAAGGATATAAATTTTGATGTGGTATAGAGGTGGAGTAGAAGGATTATTTTTTTTCAAATTTTAGTTACAAAAACCTTTATGTGATGTTAATTATTCCATCCTCTCATTTTTTTCAAGTAATAGGCATGATTGGTCATGAATTAGCATTTAAAAACTGCATTTAGTCTCCATTCATTTCCCTCCTACATCTTCCTATGTCATCCTTGGATTTAATTTTCCATTGAATTCATGTTTCATGCATGAAGAAGGTGTGCCTAAGACCTAGATTCCTCCAACACCATCTTCCATGCCCATAATACTCCCAAACATACAAAATTATTTGTATACTCTTATGTTTAACCTCCTATTTAATGTTTCTAATTTTCTTGTATTCTCCTACACTAAAGGCTCCTTTGGATTCATCACAAAACTTTGAGTATATATTTGAAACCTACAGAGTCATAAACTCCCATTTTCATAGACCTGTAACTCAAATTTGTTTACATCTTATCTTCATGAAGGTTTCAAATATATCTATAGACTCCTCTTGATGCCTTGAAAGATTAAACCACCCTTCAATAATACTTAAACATAGTTAGGTTTTGATAGAGGATTTGGTTCTATTTGTTATCTCTCCCTTGAGGTGATGTATTTTAAAATCTATCCATCGATTTGATCATTATCAATAGGGACTTCACACCTATAGAAACTCCTACTAGGATTTTTTTTTAATAATGCACCTATAAGTTGAAGATAGAAACCAATTATATTTAAAAAGATAAAACCTGTAACCTTTATATGAACTCAAACCTATAACCTTATTAGTGTGCCTTATCTTGTTTTTTTCCACTTTAAGATCTAATGAAAACTTGAATATGTTTCTTGGGAGGCACTCATCCCTTTATCTACATACTAGCAACCTCGATGAGCCCAAAAATATATCCCAAGGTTTAAGGTTTTATGTAGGATTTTTTCATTGACATGAAACAAATTTAAGATAGGATCAAACTCAGTGATCTTGGGTTTGGGATAGAGGAGGTCAAGGTCAAGCTCAAAGTTGAGTTTGAGGAGACTAACATTGAGGCCAACCTCAAGATCAACCAAGTTGACTAATTGAGCTCAACTCTATGTCCTAGGTTCCCTTTATGTTATCTGATGAAAAGGTTTCTCCATGTTCTAATTGGCTCATGCAATCATTTATTTATGCATGATACAAACCTAAGCACTATTCTCCCACTTGGTCAAAATGGTCTATGAAAGACTGAGTATCTCTATATCCCACTAGTTTATAAAAGTTTTATTTCCTACCCACTTATTCTATGTGGGATTAAACTCTCTAATGTGTTGTGCTTGTTCGATGAGCTCATCAAGTTTGAATAAGGGTCTAAGGTGAAACTCAAGGCTGGTTCAAGCTCAAACTAATTGAAATATTTGATTAGATTAATCTCCTATCCTAATAACCATCTACGATACTCAACTCAATCCTACTATAATGCTTCCTTATTCATGTATGCCTCAACACTTAGCCCCAACAATGAACTTGTAAATCTAGAGCTAAACCAAAATGGTTAATGTAGAACCAAGTTGATACATAGGCCTTTAGTATATAAGGCATATTTATTTACATATATAATCCATGTAGAACTAATCATCTTAATGCACCCATATTTTATTATAGCTAATCAAGCTCAAGGAATGATGACCTTGATCTATCATCTTTCCATTATGATCCCACTAACATTCAGTGCACTAACGGTTAGGTATTTTATTATGAGGAAGGTGCACAATCTATAGTTGTATTATAGAATGCATGATATCATTATATAGCTTTACATATTCTAACTTCAGGTCAAATTTGAAGTTACAACCATAGGTTAAGATTGATCTTGGGCTTGATCATGTGTATTTCATAAAATAGGGATTTTTAGTCCTACATGAGTGGTGATGGAAACATCCATTCATTTGATATATGAAAGTGATCTCCTTAACACTTGGTCATAATACCAGGCTATGCTTCATGCTTTGCATTTTCACTTTCTTGCATGCTAGGTTTCTCACCTTGGTGGATGTTTGGTACAGGAACTTGATCTCCATGACACAACTTAGATTTGTCCTTAAAAATGTAACTCAGGTGTAACCATGATAATACAACTTGAGGTTAACCATGATAATGTAGCTTAGGTTTGTCCATGATGATCTCCACAAAATATTTATAATAAATGGGATAATTATCCCACATCCACCCTATAGGTTATTATTGAAGAGTTTAAAAATAACTAATCTCCCTTGTTCTTTGGTTACAAGACCATATTATGCCCAATTCTTACGTGAGCTCCAACTTGAGTAAGCTTAGGTAAATGGAGCCATGATGCATGAGCTCAGATTTGGAAGTTATAACTTGGACTTTAGGTTACATTAATATAACTTGATCTTGACTTAACAATTAGGCTAGATCTTAGGCTTAGCTATCAAACTCAATATAGGTAGTGATGTGACTTAGGTTCAAGCTCAAAACCTTTAAAACATTAGGATTGTTAATCCCACATGTGCCCTATTGGTGACTATTAAAGGGTTAAAATAGAATAATGCTTAGTATGCATTATGAAGAAAGGTGCCAGGGCCCCCTCCTCCAAAAAGGTGCCTCAACCATATGAACATTGAACATGAATACAAATATGCCTCTCAAAATAGATATATAAGTGGAGATAAACAATGAGCATTCCTGAGGAGATAAGGAGAGTTTGAGATCAAACCCATATTTTTTCCACTCACTTCAAACCAATTTTTTGGCATTAAACCATTTTTAAAAAAAACTACTTTCATTATTTAAAAAAAAATGAATCCCAGACCCTTTTTTAACTATTTTATAAGTCTTAGGGATCTACAACATGCCCTCATCAATCTCACAACCCATCATTTTTCCTTGATTAAATGACCTACTATTCATTCTTGCATCAATGTTGTCACTTTTTATACATATGGACAAATCATGCTTCTTCTATAAACTTTGCAAATTAGGTTGGAGAATTTCACTTATGGCTCAATGAAAACTCTTTACATGCTGGAAAGCACAAGTAAACTCATGAAGAGGTTGAGTTCAATATTATATTTGGAGATGAGGATGGTGAGTTCAAAACTAGAGTTGAGCTTGAGGTTGGAGTCAAGATCTAACTTGAAGGTTAAAGTTAAGCCCAATCTTGAGGAGCACAAAGTTTTAGATTTAGATTTAGATTAAGGTAAAAACAAGTTTTGAAGGGACCAAAAAACCCAGAAACAAAGGATGAGAGATATAATAATAACGTCCACAGGTGAAACCTTTTACCTACTTCTAAGTAGTATCAAAAATAGGTTTTACAGGGACCTGAAACCACAAATCAAGAACATCAAAAGATAGACCCCAGGTTTTACAGAGACCTAGAAACTCCAGTGTGATAAGAAAATAAAAAACCAGAAAATGGAACCAACTATTACAACCAACTAAAAGGACTAGGACAGTAAGAACTCATATAACCTATTCTTCTAATTCCAAAATCATCTTCACCGCTTCCTTACCAATCACAATAGTGTCCTATATAGATATAGCTTCCAACGTAGCAACCTCTTGCATTGCTTTCTTCCTTGAGCTCTGTCTGGTTTTCTTGCTAGGCCCCTCCAAGGATTTAATTTCCTCATTTGCTCATTTTCCAATGTTTATAGCAGCTGCACATATGCTAGAGGTTACCTCCTCCATCTTCATTCTACTTTCCTTAATGAGCTCCCTAAGATTGTTCTCATAGTCTTTAAGTTTGATAGGAATATCCCTCATCTACTTTTCTAGATTATTGAATTTATTCCGATCTGCTTCCTGATTACGTTCCAATATTTCCATTTTCTTTTTGAGGCCCATTATCTCCTTATACATCCATGAGTCAACTTGAAGGATAGCGTCTACTTTGCATTTGGCCGAGCTCATAAAGGGGTGTCTCCTGTCATTCTACCCTATTTCACTTAAATCTTCTGTGTTCTCTTTTGGATTGTCTTCATCCTTTTTCATATAATCCTCCCTTTCCAATTGTTTTTGTTCCTTAGTTTCAATATAGCTTTCGTTGTGGATTAGATCATCCTTTACTTGATATCCAGTTTCAATTGCATGATAGGCAACCTAAACTAGATGTTCCTTCTCTGTTTTCAACGCAAGATCCTCAAATAGAACATCCATATCTTTTTCAGTTTCCCCTAGCACTTGCTGATTTTCCTCAAGGTCATAGTTATTATTCTTAGTTTTTTCCTCTATAGTGACCCCTTCTTTCTCATTCTTTCCTTTATCTTCTTCTTCCTTGCTGGAGCTGGATTCCCCACTTTTTGTTCCTTCCTTTCCCTCTATACTCTCCTCCTCAGAACTATCAGTGCTTTCCCACTCTGTTTCCTCATCAACAACCTATTTTTTGAAGCTGGGGGATTTGCTCAAAGTTGAGATCAAAGTTGAGCTCAAACTCAAGGATATTGAGGTTAAAGCATAGACTTGAGGATATTGAAGTTGAGATAAAACACCATGAGTGTTTCTCTTGTTCCTCTAATTTGTAATATTTATCACAAAGTCACATAATCATTTTATGATTTTGATTTATCTGCCTTTCTTATATCATTTTTTATTCAAATCTCTCCAAAACCTTACAATGTAATCACAGTCTCATGGAACTCTATGATAATCATCTTTATTCATTTACCATGATCAAAACATAACCCCCATAAATTAAAGGATCATTGTATGTTTTCAGTTTGTTCACCCTTATCATGATCCAATCTAAAACTTAAGCACACTTTTATACCTACAACCTATAATACTTTATTCCATATTAAATTTTGAGTATCAGGATGATCTATAAATATGAAAAAATGATAGGGGTCTATTCATGGATTAACATCTCTCATATAAGATCTATGTATAATGATGAGGGAATGAAGGTTGAATGAGGCTATGATTCCTCATAACTTGAGTGAATAACATAAATAACATTGAACAAGTTTTGTATTGAGGAGTACCACATGGTACATTCTAAGAGATGGATCTTGCCAAGATTAGTGTGGTTGTTTATTATACTATTGTTAAATTTCACATTGAAAATAGACCTATATTGAACCTTTTCTCATTTCAAAACTCACATTGGACTCCTTCAAGATAAGATGACTTTCATGGCTTAGCAATGTAAATACATCATCTACTAAATAGAATACTAGTTAAAGGTCATGCCTAAATAGGTCTCTATATGGATATTATAATTATGACCTCAACCACTAATTTTTAGACAATTTTTAAGAAATCAAAAGTGTTGGAATCTGAAGGAGTTCACCATACTTGATCTAGGACTCACCTAGATACCATGATAATTCTTTTAAGGGACTCTATCTAGCTAGTTTTATAACAAAATATACCTCTCCTTGTATACAAGTGCCCAAGGCCTATTGGTGGCTAAAATATCCAACAATGCTTTAATGTGATATATTTCCCAGTAGGAGTGGTATATATTCATAATCATTCATAATTCATTCCATGCTTGTCATTCATGCCAAAGAGTATTCAAAGAGCATTCAATTGAGAAAAAATTCCCTATTATATCAATCATAGGGACTATACATATATAGGTATGAAGTACTAAAGGAGAAGCCCAAGACCCCAATTTTCCATGTTACAACCTAGGTCACTATTGTACATGATTTCCACATATTACACCCTTAGACACACATAATCTAACACATTATGAGATAACTACTTCAGTCTAAGGCCTATTTGGTGTAGTGGTTATATAGTTTTCACCCATTTATAGAGGGGTATTTGGGGTTAGCTCAACACTATGAAACAACTAACCCATTTTTCCAAGGTCAATATGGAGATAAATAAGTAGTGTTTTATAATTTCATGAGGATCAATATCTCATGACCTAGATCTAAATGCATTAGATTAAAGGTGAAGATAAACCCAAAAGTATTTAGGTGGGCATGTCCTTTTCTAATAAGTATTATGTACAAGATACTTGCATGTATTTTAGATAGTAACATTGACACTGATGTTCAAGTCTGGTGCTAGTGTCCATAGCTCTAAAATCACTCAATCCAAAATTTAGCAACTATTGCTATCCTCTTCTAGCTACCTCCTGCATGTTTTAGATCCAAAAATGTGTTAACATCAAAACTAGATAAGTACTTTTTTTATTTGTAATTTCCACATCTATTATAGTTGTAGTTTCTATTTTTACCTTATCTTAGTTTATTAAATTCACCATGTGTTGTATTTGAGTTTATCATTTAATTGGTGTACTTTAGATCTAATTATCACCCTTGTGCATTTTCATATATATAATATTAACCCTATCTACCTAAGTAGGATCCACATCCAAATTAGGATTAAACATCTAGTTAACTTGATTTATATAAATGTAAACATTTCTAATTCCAAGGGTTTTTAGTTATCTAGGTTTTAAATTTTTGTACTATTTCATTTCTTATATTATTTTTCTCATGTAACCTAGGCATAGCCCTAGATTGGGAAGTGTGCCTATTAAACACATTGATATTACCTCCTTCCATCTAAGATGTCTTAAACCAATGAGGTACCTAATCTTAGGGATCATGATGATACCAATGTTGAGAATGAAAAACATATTGATGAGGTTATCATAAAAGAATATTTTGATAATGAAAACCATGAGTCTAATTAAATCAATGAACATGAGAAAATATCTCATGATCAAGTTCAATAAATCTCATTATTTAATGAGTTCATTTGTCAAAACCTTGAATATCTTGATGAAATCCTAAAAACCATTTTCATAAATAAAAAACCAAAAAACATAAATTACCAAGCATGTCCATATATTCATCTTCCTATTAGAACCATGGGTCATCCCCGTATATGAACAACCCTCCCCCTAAACACATTTAAACCTAATACTTATAAGAATGGTATGGGATATGTATTTCAACATTTGTTTCCTAAAAACATGATTTATACATCTACCATGGGGATAAAAAATGTTTCAACACACAGACCATCTTCATTTCCTTTTAATACACAAACCATGTTCACTTCTTTATTCATGATTATTCATCTTGTTAATTTAAACCCAAATGGATCTACAGTTCAAACACTCCTTCAAGTTATAAATACATTGGATGATGAGGTTAAAAATATTGAACAAAACACTCTAAAGTCTCCTCATGATATTGATTACCAATATGTGTTGTGTAACCCTATAGTATTTGAGATATCTTTGCATCCTTTTATAATTGGTTTTATTGTACCTAAGTTCCCATTTTATGATGGCAAAGGTGATCCTGAGCAACATATTCAATATTTATATGAGGCATGCCTTGATTATGCCTCCAATGATAAAATTTTGACCAAATTATTTCCAAGGAGCCTCAAGGATTCTGATTTTAGGTGGTTCTATGATTTACCTTTCCAACATGTGAAAGCATTCAAACCTCTTACAAATAATTTTTTAGCACACTTTTGTATTAACATTACCAAAAAGTTTGTATATGCTCAAATTGTAAAAAAAAAAAAGAAACCAATGAACCTATCGATGAATATGTCTTGAGGTACAAGACAATGTTGGCTAAAATAATTAATCATATGGTAGATAAAGAGTTGCAAGACATATTTAGTAAAATTTTGCTTGTTCCTTTACATGAGTCCATTATTTTCAATATAAGGATGAAAATTATTTTAATGTTATCCAAGACTATGAAATGAAACTTATTTCATTGAAAAAACTTAATTATATATCAAAGACATTGACTATATCTAAATAAAATGACAAATTTAAAATTAAAATAAGTTATTAGGTAAATTATCCTGAGCCTAAAAATGAAACAACCACCAAGTTTAATGTAGTATCACAATAACTTAATTAGGTTGTCTTTTCTAATGCACCAAGGAGATAATTTACATGCTTACCTGAGTCTCTCACTTAATTACTCATATGGATAGTATATTTTCAACTTATATATGTCCCAAATATTATAGAGGTTGATATGAATAGACCTCTACTTTAAGGGTATGAGGTGAATTCTTATTGTGATTATCACCAGGGACTAAGGTATTCTAAGAAAAAATGTTTTACCTTGAATCATAAGATCTAAAACCTCATTCATGACAAAAATATTACATTTTATCATCCTCCCAAGGAATCAGGCTCACAACTTGTTGATGACCATAAATATAAAATATTTAACAATCCTTTAAAAAATCATCTTAAAAAGGAACTAGAAGTGAAAATGTGATATAACGCACATTTTCCTCCATCACATTATGTGCACCCACAAATGATATTATTAGTACCTATATGTGGAATACACCTCCTTCAGTTTATATACCTTCTATTACTTTCAATGATAGTGAGGTTAAGGATGACAAATTTGATCTTCAAGGAATGATCATTCGATCATTTTCTTGATCACCAACCTATACATAGTGCTATTCTTGATAATGGAACAAGAAAAAAAATTTACACCATGAAATTATGTGTACATCTAGGTTATTCTCATCACAATTTTCATCCTTATACTAGATCAGTTAAAGGATTCGATTGGACCTCCTAGGAGTTTCTTGGTGAAATTGACCTACCTTTATAAGTTTCTCCCACACATGTGGTTACTACCTTTTTAGTTATACCTTCCATGGGAATATTTTATATGTTATTGGGAAGGCCTTGGATTTATAAACTTTGAGTAGTAACTTCTACAGTACATGGGTGTGTTAAAGACATTCATGCAAATCAAGTAATTAGAGTTTATGTAATTCCATATGAGCATCCTCATGAACAAGATAAATTTATACCCAAGAAAATTATTATCATACCTAATAGGGTTAATCCACTATAAAAGAGTAAGTAATAGGTAATGCCCTTAAATAGGTAGCTAGTACTTGAGATACCATTACATCAGATACATGTAGTGGATTCCATGAAATCTTGATCTTCTATTACGCACCACATTTAGACATCTAGAGTACCTAAACATGTTTCTACTTTTATTATTCCAAATAAACCATAAAGCACATAGAGATGGGTTTCATGAACCCTTATTCCTTATATTACTACTTCATGATCTCACAGTCCTATTATATATATACAAAACATTAAAAATACTATAATGATAGATATTTCACCTATACATGCTGCTTAGTAGTACCACCAATTCCTTTCACCATTTTATTAGTGGGGATATACCTATGACCATCCTTTGGATGAGATCATAGAATGGTGTTTCCTCTTAATATATTCTAAAATACCAAAAAAAAAGAAAAACATCAAAATTCCAAAAATATTTATAGCATAAACATGTTCTATTGTCTCCTTGGCATATATGTGTTAGTTCTATGTTGATGGATAAAATATGAGTTACTTCTACATACACATATTTTTCATGATTCTATTTGAGTGTGATACAAGAATACATAGGTACATGATCTATTCATATTTTTTATCTTTGGATTTCATTCTACTCATGTCATGTTGGCATTGGGAGCATCCACTTCTTTGATTTTGATATACACAGGTTGTATGGTTTGATGATCACTTTTCATTCTCATGTTTGAGCTTATATGTATTTACACATGCCTTTATCCATGATTAATATGCTATGAACTTGAATTTTTTGATAACACATTTTATCCATGGGATACTATGATATGTTTGTGTTGGTTTTTTATGCTTTCTTTTATGCACTTCCTTGAGTTTCTTGCTTTATTATTGTCTTTCTCGTTGAGAGTTTGAATATGCTCCTTTTTTTATAACCCCTATGCATATATGTTATTTATATGAAGTTTTAATATGTAACTTATTATTTTATGGATATTTTAAAATGACATTCTTGAGTTTTTAGACATTTTACTAAATCATGTCCCTTTGATTATGTGGCATTTGGGCATGCCCCTTATTTGTAGTCTCTTAGGACCATTGTATGTTGACTTGATTTTGAGTTATCTTGTGTGTGTTCTTGTTTTCTTGTTGAGATTTTCCTATTTATAATTAAACATTTCCATGATATTTATCATGTATCTTATGCCTTCATGTGATGACATTATTCTATACACTTCAATGGTACATTTACCTATACATGTTCTCCTATATGCCACATGGTTCTATTCATAGATTACTCCATTATCTTCTCCTTTTGAGGTGAGATAAATACTAGTTGTTATCTTACCTAACCTTAAAGTGGGTGGGAATAACAAAGCATAAATTTCATATAGACATGTTCTACACATTTTTCATAGTTTTTAGATTTAGTGGGGGTATGCTTTGGAAGCATGTTCTCTACACGTATTCAATATTCAACACACCTAAATTTAGTGGGGACATGTTTTGGAAACTTGTCCTCCATAATGGAAATTTTATCAGTTTTCATATTTCTCCATATATAATGTGGAAATGTTATGGTCACATGCTACCCACACTTGTAAAAAATTCCAAATTGGCCAAAGCACATAGTTATATGATTTAGATACATATTTGTAATAGAATTATATACATTGGTACCATTTTTACACATAGTTTTAGCATGAGACATATTTAAGGTGCATATGCTATTATATTTTCACCTAATATTGGAAAATATAAATTAGTTTTAGATTTTAAAACTCTTATATGGACTGTCATCACCCACTAGATTAGACTATTACAGACTGTATTGAGCCAATCTACTATAGTAGTTGGTTCACTTTTGGTATGGTTAAGGTGATTAAATCACTCAATATTACCAAGTTTATAGTTTGGAATTGATTACATCATCCACCCTTGAATTTTTTTACTCATTTTTACCAAGTTATAATTATGGTTAGGTTGCATGGTTGAGCTAATATCAACTACTAGGTGGAAACTCACCTTTTCTCCAAGGTTGGGGGCATGTGCCTTCTCTCTCTCTCTCTCTCTCTCTCTCTCTCTCTCTCTCTCTCTCTCTCTCTCTCTCTCTCTCTACACACACACACACCAATATTAATTTCAAAATTTTATAATGATACATATTTTCAAATAAATATGCCAATAATCAAGGTGGTTGCATTGAAACAATGAGTATTATTAAACCTTACTCTTTCAATTTAAATAATTTCAATGATTTTAATTTTAGGTTATGTGCATTGATTACATAATGTAATATTCTATTTGTTTTAGGTTAGTCACTAGGAAAACACTCAAGTTAGGCTCATGCAAAGGCAATGTGTATCATACACACCTAGGTATGTATATATTCTCCTTTAAACTAGTAATTTAATTACTAGGTTAAAGAGGGAATGAAGATGATATTTATGATTTATAGAGCACCTTAGTCTTGTACACTTGGAAAATGTAGACCTTGTATATTCCTCTAAATTTTGGGTCTTATTCAAAAATCTCACATTTAGTCAATCTTTTTCCCTTGGCCTATTTCTTGGTCTAGCCAATCATGTTGATGACCTGGACCTTATATCTTGCCCAAAATTCTTATCATATGTTTATAATATGCCCCTAAATGTTCTAAGTTTGTACCTATTTTATAAATTCTAAGACATAAGTGTTAGTCCTAGAGTCAATGATAGTTTCCTACCTTGATGTGGGTGTCCAATGCCCTAAATTCATCTAATTTAAAAAAAAATGTATTATAATGGATGGATTAAATTATTTAATGTGAGATATTTCCCAATAAGAGTGGTATATATTTATAATAACTCCTCATTAATTACACACCTAACATTCATAATATTTTATCCAAATATTGAACCCTATGAGAGGGTATTCAATCTTCTCCCATATTTGGACAACATGGGATTACTTATAGGCCTATGGGCTGCCTATAGTAGAGGTAAACCTATAGGATAAATGGATATCTCCATTTATTTGTCTCTTAAGATCACACACTACACTATGGAAATCACTTGGGGGTGAAAAGGGAAGAAGGAAACAAAATTTAAACCTATACTAGTGAGGTGATACATCAAAATATTAGTTCACAAACACACTTGCATATGCACTAAGAGATAAGACTACCAAAACTAACCTTAAATATATGGCCTTATAGCATAATTATTTATCATAGAGGTATATTTTTATGCACACTCAAAAAACACATACACTTTATGAGACCTTTTAAAATAGATGTCTATTACACAAAACATGTAAGGTTAGCATAGTAGCAAGGATAACATATTCATCATTTAAAATTTAAGTCAACCGCTTATAAAACTTAGGAAATATATTTTATAAATAAAATAAACTTCATATGTCTTATTTAAAAGAGAAATAAGGTACCAAACTAGTAGGGTTTTACCATACTAGGTATGCCCTCTATACAATTGTCAAAATGGCTTACTTAAACAGAGCATGGGATAAGAGAGAGAAGAATAGAAGTGGAAAGGTAACAAATATATATTTAAAACTATGAGAACCAATTAAAAAGTAAGTAAATGATGTGGAAAAAATGTTAGGAAGTCTTCCTGGACAAGTGTCCATCGGAGATGCATCATTCTTCTTTGAGTTGGCATAGGGGATCTTCATCTTCCTCTTTCAAACTAAATTGATGATGAGTCATTCACTTGATTATTTGAAAATTCCATAGGATTAATTAAAACCTTTGAAATATCATCAAAAGGTAACAACAATTTTGTAATAACCTTCATATGCCTTTCAACTAATCAACTCATTTGCACCACTTATCATTTACTATTTATGACTGCTCACTAGCCCTTTTAGACTTGTCTTCACACTTGTCATCTACGTGACCTACATTTTTTCAAGATGATATGTTTTATATAATTTAATACACCTATTTAATATAATTTTATCCTTTATTCTATCAAATATACCTCCACATCTTCATTGTCACACTTCTCAATTTTCACACTAGGTAGTCATTTCATTCTCATTGTCTTGTTTAAGATTGCCTATAGTAGATGAACCAATAGAGGTATTATAAAAATAAAAAAAAGGTTAAAAATGGATATTAGATGTTATTAAAAGTATCTAATCATCTTATATAATGACTCTTATTCAATAGTTCCCTTCTTTACCTGTAGAACTAGTCAAAACTTATAGAAAACCCCATATTAGGTCAGTCCATACAAAGGAAGATATAGAACAAATGTGTGGTGAGGATCCTATAAGAGTGTTATACAAGTATAAATAAATTTAATGGTCATTTAATCACATTTTAATTCATTTCCCATCATATTTTTTCCATCATGTTTTAAATAGGGTTTTAGGTGTCTTAGGTTGTTAAGGAATGTTCATAAAATCTTGACATTAAAACTCCAAAAAAATCCCACTAAGTTTGAGATAGAGACCTTTTTCAACTATCCCCAGATCCTTGTAGTCTCATTCAATCCTCGTACATATGTGAGTGAATTAAAATGGCCTTTGGAGCTATTTTTTGCATTCTGAGTAGGTTTGAGAAATAATTAGGCATGAATGACTAACATTTTGTTTCTTCTTGAAAAAATAGTGATTCAAATTGTAATTATAATATCCCATGAATGTAATTTAATTATTTTTTGAGTTACATGAATTTAGGATTAATTAGGGTATAGACCTAGTAGTAGGCCTATTAGGCCTAACTATGTGTGATTGGGTATATAACCCACCTATAGGTTTCTATTGGCCATAGGTGTATTATATGTACCATTTAATCTTAAAAAAAACATTATAAATCATGTAAAGATTATTCTAAGACCTTTATACGCATTCATTTACCCTTCATGTGTTAACCTATAGACTATGTTGATTATGGAGTGATCTCTATCTGAGACATAAAAAAGAGCATCTCTCCTACTTGTTTAACAAAAGTAAGAAAATGGAAATATTATTTCAGTCATGTTGATGCTCTATAATGAATTACAAGTTTTGTAAATGCCTATAGCACCCTAAAACACTAAAACTTCTCAAGACTAGTCATTAGGTCTGTAGACTACAAGTAGAACTCACTTTGGCTGGGTATGGGATTGGAACCTTGTATGACAAAAATATACCCCATTTCACACCTCTGAGGATTTTATAGAGGGTGATAACACCATTTTGATAATTTATTAAATAGGGTGATGTAACTCTTATCATTTTTTCCCAACCAAACTAACATTTACCACTAGCTTGAATACGTGTATGAAATTAGGGAAAAAGTGAACTCCTAAAGGTGTTCAAATGTATTAGCATTGTAATTTCATGATTTTGGTTCCTATGAAGGCATTGTATATCATTTATTACCTAAAATCAAACATCTCTAATTATTATCCAAGATTTCATTTCTCTCTAGCCTAGACTGGTCTTACAAACTTTAATCCAAATAATAGGTGTGCATTAGAGGATAAATAAAGAGTTTCTCATAGGTTTCATTCATGCATAAACATTAAATTTCACCCTAACATTTCCTTATGAGGTCAATAGGTAAATTTCATACTTTAATAAACCTATCCCATGCATACAAACTATGCTCTCATCTCTCCATTTAGGTCACTATTACATTTCAATTTTCAGGCCTAATACTCTAGCTTTTCACTAAGTGGTTTTAGTACAAATATAGATGAGTGAAAATCCATTATCTAATCATTCTCTTATGTCTATAATCCTTATATTTAGGTTAAGGTGTAACATATATGTCTAGGCTACCAGTATAAAATAATTAGACCTAATCAGATCCCAATAATCTTCACTAACATATGGCATTGAATAAACAAGATCCCTTTCTTAAATAAGCTAAGGTAATATTAATAATTTATCACTCTTTCACCATGTAAATTAATTAAAATAGTATAGGATCAACATATTTAACCTAAATTACTTGAGAAACTCATTCTATTTATGGAATTGAATTCAACTTGTCACTTAGAGTTTTAGATGGTTCCTCCATAGTTTGTACAAGTTCACACATGACAGTAGATGACTGTGTATGTTGGAATTATTATAGTCTTTGTTTATATCTTGATAATATCACTTAAAACAAACTTGAGGACTTATAATTCAAAAATTACATGGATAAACTATCTTCCATGATTTGAGGAGAGAGACAAAGGCATATTATCTACCTTGAAACCACTGACTGAGAATAAAATATGTAATTGATGAAACCATGTCCTATAGACTATGTATTGGAAAAAGTTTTATAATTGATGTCAAAGGTAATGACAAAGTGGTGATGTCATTTATGACAAGTGAATAAGTTTTGTGACTAGTTGATGTCAAGTATGATGTACTAGTCAAAGGTATATACAGGTCAACAATTTGGAGCATTTTTGGTAGGTCTTCAAAAGTCAAATCTATTCAAATTAGTGCATGGATGCAATTTTAATAGTCTCATAAAGGATCCACAAAATTCTAGTGTCTTGACTATTTATCTATCTCAGCTTATAAGGCTTATAATTTAGTTTGTTGGTTAGTGATGGTCTAAAGGACATCGAGTTTAACATTTAGTAAATAGTCATTAGAATTTGAATAGTGAACATTGGAATTAAAATTATATAGTGAGTAACTTGAAAATAACTAGTGGTAGAAGGATATATAGTGATCCAATGAAGATTAATTAAAAATTAAATTTGTAATAGACTCCAAGAGGAAGGTGATCTAAGTGGTGATTTGATCTAGATGTTTATACAAATGCATTTATGGTGAGTCAAAGTCAAATTAGTAGGTTTGCATTGAGATATAAGAATGTATTTATGTTATAGAGGTTATTTTAGTGACCTAGACCAAGTGAAAGGATTATTTAGCTATTGGAGGTTTTTCATATCTACATATAGATTAATACTATGCTTTATAGTTGATCAGATTAGTAATATGTGTGAATTGAATTTTGGTCTTTTAAGATCAATACCTTTAAAGGCAGAGTGTTGTTTTCTTAATACCTAAGCTATTATGCTAATATAAGAATGGAATGACAAGTTATATGTGCCCTGAAGATGATCATCAATGCTATGTAGGTAAGCAATTTATATAGCATGACATGTTACATGTGAACTTGAATAAAGAAGGTTTCTATATTGATCTCCAAGGTAGTGTCATGAAGTGTAATGGGTCCTTGGTGTCAAAATGACCTCTTAAGGTATTGAATGGATTTTTTTCTATATTTATCTTTTCATGACTGAGTTCATAGTGATTTGAGAGTGACAAGTTTTGAGTGTTCATAGAAGAGTCTTAACTGAGCATGTAGAGTTGATTCATTATGTCAAATTTAAGAATATCTTAAATATTGTAGGGTTATATATGCATAAAGATGACCTTAAGTCATAGAGGATTAAGAAGTTGGTTGTATATGTCTTGAATAATTTTTTCAAATATCTAATAATTATAAGATTTATGTATTTTTCCTAACAATGTACTATGTGGGAGTTTGCAGAGTTTGAAGTAGAGTGAATAAAAAGTTGTTCATTGTGTTTTGACATGTAGATGGGTTTTATATGATAATAAATATGATATAAGGATTATGAAATTATTGAGTATACATTTTTATTATCTCAATATTCATACCATAATTTTTAGAGGTTTGTCATAGTAAGAGTTATATTCTCAGATCGAGATGGTTGTGTGTTTCCATAAAGTGTTGTGAAGTAGTCTAAGCCATGATGGCTTGTGGAGCTTGAAGAGTAGATGTTTGGTGTTATAAGAATAGTATATGAAGTTGTTTTATGCTTGTTTTATATTTTCTAGATGGATCAATAGATATATATTATGTGATAGAGGATAGTTATTTTTTATTTAGGTCTCCATGGGACCTATTGATACTGTAAGGGCTAAAAGACATGTCAAGAGGTAGGCAAATAATTTATGAATTATAAATCTTGTATAAATTATAAATGACCTATTGGTTATGTTTATAAAATGTTTCTCTCTTTAATTAGGGGATATTTTTTATTTTAAATACTCTTAATCTAACATTTGATTGAGAAGGGTTAATGCATTAAGCCTAGCCAAAGCTTAGAGTGTTGGTTTGTGCCATTCAAAGTATGGCTGACCTAGAGAGTGGGTATTTAATGTATTAAACGTCTCTTAATTGATTTTTTTTATGTTTCAATAATGTGTAAAGTGTTTTGGATTACAAGGAAAGTGTTTAAGAAATTAATATACATAAGAGAGGGAAAATTAGGTTTGTTTGGGGAGTTAATCAATTTTGAGTGTGAAGTGAATGGGATAGGAGTTTGTAGAGGTGTGAGAGGCCATGAAGTCTATCATAAAATCATGTTGAATGTGTGGTAAGGATCTAATGGTGTGTTTTCAGGTGATGAGCTAGTGGATGGATTATTTGAAGGTTATCTAGGCCCATTTGTCTAGTTGAGATATGTTGACGTGAATTGAAGAAGAAGAGGGTTGTGTGAGATTAAAAAGATAGTTTATCACATCAGATATTTGTTATAAATTATTCATACTCATATAATATGTGTCATGAATTCTTTCATGATAGATTCAATCCATATAAGGACTATTTGAGTAAAGAAGATGATGACTATTGTATGCCTATGTGAGAGGCAGATTTGAGAGTGTTTGAGATGTACAAGACAATCATCAGTGGTGTGAGTGAAATAAAGTAATGTGGAGTTTCAGATTGTTGATTAAGTGGGTGCTTGATTAAAAAAGGGGGTTGTATCCTCCCAGTAAGTTTTATCTTGCTAAATCCAAGTGGGTGATTATTGAATTCTAGGGGTTAGTGTTATTTATTTGGTTGGTGCTCAACTAAATCTTGATTTATGGTTATAATACAAGTAGTCCAAGATATGTTTTAGTGGATTTTATCCCCCATGAGGGTTTCCCACACATATCTTGTGCTATGATGTGTTCTCTTGTTTATGATTTCTATTTATGGTCTCATTGTGATGTTGATTGAATGGTCGACGTTCATATGATTTTGATAGATAACTAATTAATTTAATCATGTCAAGTAAAAAGTTTTAAGTCTACTAACTCACCACCCCTACTCTCAGTGGTTGTGATTCCAACACTATTGTGGTGATCTCTTTTGGCATAATGAGGTTAGTTATGCCTATGAAAACATGTTCCACACATGAAAAACTAGTTGGAAACAACGTGAATATGAAGGATATATTCTGATAAAATAAATACACCACTTAGATACATTAGATCAAACAAACAAGTGAGAAAACCTATAGGTGATAGGAATGTGAAGATAGTTTTGAGTCACTATATTTCTTAAGATTTTTTTCATGAATCACACTCCATCAATATTCAATATATGACGGTGGATTTAAATTACATTAAGAGTGATAACATCCACCAAAATCATCTAGACCAATTATTCTCCTTCTATCCATACTAGTAGAAAATTGGTTGGTCTTATTTGACTTGTACAAGAGAGTGATGAGAGAGATAGAATGGTTTTATCCATTTTTGGACTTGTTAAGGAAATTTGAGCATGAATATTAGTTATGGGGATTTTAAGGGTCACTCTAAAGTAACCACATGTTCCAAGACTATTGTATAGTCTATACAACTACCCAAAACTCCTCCTTTTTCAACTTATTTTCTTATTTTCAATGTGAAACCTGTATTTTTCAGTTAAAAAACCACTTTTATGACAAAATTTGACATATTGGACATTTAATTAACACTTTGACACTTTTTCTCTCATATGAACCATACACTTTCATTAAATTATCACAAAGGTGGCATAAATGACACTTATGATAAAATGACACATAAGACCAAAGTAAGATAAGATATTTAACCTTATTTATGACCATGGTGGATAATTTAGGACCTATGAGACCTCATGAAAAGTTTTTAATTTCATGTGGGTTGACTTATTTGACCAAGGGGTCAAATTAGTCAATTTTGGTGATTTCATAGGGGTATCAAGCCTTCTATGTTAAAGATCAATTGGCTTTTCCTATCCTTGGGTAATGGAGTCACATATACACCAATTTTGACACCTATAAGACTTTTATTTGACACCAAAACACACCAAATAAAACAAGTAACAAACACACATAGAAAGAGAAAGACATACACACTGGTGTTCTCAAGAACACTTAGGGAAAGACACAAAACATTTTTAAAAAACTATGATATGTACAAAATAACCTAAAAAAAAATATTCTTTTTGGTCTAAGGTGAAATTATCACCATATATTTCTCCATGAGATAGAGAAATGCATGATGCAATTTTTTTTTAAGTATTGGCCTTGATGGCTTCAACTTCTTCATGTTTGCCAACCTCTTTAGCATGACACTCAATTCAATCAAGACAAATTCAAACAAATCACCTATGAAGGTGAAATCCTCTTGTATTCAAAAACTTCAACCTTCTCATTGGACTCCTCATCTTCAAATTCCAATAGTGTTGTAATAAAACATATCTCCTTGACCTCCATGGTACTCTCAATGAGATTAGGTTTTTAACCTATTGTAAGCTCCTAAATCTCATCAAGGAGCTTTGTATAGTCCATAAAATCTTGTTTATTTTGTTAAATGAGGACATATTTATCTATATTATTATTTATTTAAACTTAATAATTTCAAATAATTAAAATTTATTCAATAAACCCAGTCTATTGTAGCTAATCATCCTTACTTTCTTTTTATTTTAGAACCATCACCTCTTCAAGGTCATCTTCTTGATCAAGTTCATGACTATCATAGTAATCATAGACTACCTAATGATGTTTTCAAAAACATGGTTATTAAATAATAACATTCAACTCCTCTTCAATAACCTTATATTTTTGTCCTTCAATAACTTGATTCTCAAGACCTTCATATTCAAGGAACATTTCTTGATAGGTCTGCCACATACCTTGATCAAACTCTTGATGAATTGTTCCATGTTTTTTTATATCTTATATTTCTTAGATAAATAAGGATGAATTATATTTGTCCTCACAAATTGGAGTCCCTATGATTATCTCTTCTTCATAGTCACTTGAAACATCTTGTCTTACTACACATTGAGCTTGTTCTTCTTTGTTTGTCTCCTATAAAATGGGTTCTCCTTCAAGATAGGATGAGGAATAAGAGTGGTGGATTGGTTCATGGATTTTTTAGGGATTATTAGGAGTTTTTAAGGGATTATTAATGGATATGGGTATGGAGGGAGACACTTGGAATAACTATTGGAGGTAGAGGAGGATCTCCTAGGGTATGGACATGTCACTTTCTTCAACAAGTAAGTCATGATTTTCATTATCCTCTTAAAACCCTTCTTTAGTTTCAAATTAAACCTCCATGTTTTTTACCAAGGATTATTTTTCATGATGAAACCCCTATGGGATGGACTTCCAATATTGATAATATGTAGGTTTTTAAAGATAAGGCAATGTGGTTTGACCATACACAAAGTTTTCTCCTTAGACATAAACTTCTTGGTTCCAAGTTAGAAATTTGAGGATACTAAAATATTTTAGAGATTGAAATGGATATTAATGAGGATGAGAGGATTGAGATGATTAACATTGAAAATATGAAAACACTTTATGATGGGATAAATAGACTTGTTCTTTAAACAAAATTTCACTTTTTCCATAGCCTTCATGAGGTCTTTCAATAACTACAAATTGTCACTCAATCTATTTATTCTCCCACCTAGAAAGTCTATCAATACACCAATGAATGTAACATATAATTTAATTCAAGTATTAATTGATTATTTATTTATCCTTATCCTCAACCAATCTCCTCTTATTCATCAAGAATTGGGCAAACCTGCTCATCCTTTCTATGAAATGCATAAGGATCACATCCAGTTCTTGATCCCATTTCTTCATCAATTTTTTTGATTATATAAACTCAAGAATAATTTCCAAAAAATACTTATATTTATTTGTAAATTAAGGAGGATAAGTATGTTATCTTTGGTATTTACCTTGAGGAGGTTTTTTAGGATTTTGATAGGATAGATAGGGTTGTTATGGAATAATGACTTCAAGAACACACCTCTTGAGAGATTTAAATTATTCCCTAATAACCTACATCTTAAGATATTGGATCTCTTCTTTAGTATCCTTAAAATTATCTCTTTGACATCTTTATTCATAGGTTTCTTCACAAGACTCTTCAATAACTTCATGACTATATGGAGGAGGAATGGTTTGACCATATGGTGGATAAAACCTTTGATACGGATATATGTAGCTAGAAATATCAAAATATCTATCCATATCATATTCATTATTCTAATTGATCACAAAATATGATCAAAACATTTTCAACAAGTACTTGGGGTGATTAAAACCAAATGATGCATTCAAAGTCTTTACTGGTGTTTTCTTGAATGCTTTCAAAAGCTGATAGTAAGAATAACACACCAATAATCCTTCAACTCTTTTGGACCTTGGTCCTACCATGCATTATAAAACTATTATATCCAAATATTTCACCTTAGGAGAGGGTGCTCAATCCTCTACCATATTCAGAAAATATGGTATTACCTATAAGATAGTGGGTTGCTTATAACATAGGTAAACCTCTAGGTTAAAGGGCTATCTCCATTGATTTTTCTCTTAAGATCACACACTACACAAGGTCAATCACTTGGGAGTGACAAGGGAAGAAGGAAATAGAATTTAAACATATAATATTGATTTGATACACCAAAATATTAGTCCAAAAACACACTTGCATATGAAATATAATATAAGACTACCAAAACTAACCTCAAATAAAATATAAGACTACTAAAACTAACCTCAACTCTATGGCCTTATAGCATAAGTATTTCTCATAGAGTCATATTATTATTCACATATAGAGGTGGGTGAAAATAAGGTCTAATAATAGACAATACTAATCCCTCTCACACTTCAAGACACACTCAACAAACACATACACTTTATGAGACTTGTTAGAATATATATCCATTACACAAAACATGAAAGGGTAGCATGGAAGCAAGGAGAACATATTCATCACTTAAAATACAAGTACACCACTTAACACACTTAGGAAAGATATTTTAGATATAAAATAAACTTTATATGCCTTATTCAAAATCAAAACAAGGTGCCAAACTAGTAGGGATTATCCATACTAGGTTTATCCTCTATATAATTATAAAAATGACTTGCTTAAATAGAGCATGGGATAAGAGAGAGAAGAAGAGAAGTGGAAAGGTCACAAATTTATGTCTAACTATGATAAATAGTTATAAATTATGTGAATAAGGTGAAAAAAAGGTCAAGAAGTCTTCCTAGAAAGTTTCCATCAGAGATACATCATTCTCCTTTAAGTTGGTATAGGGGCTCTTCATCTTCCTGTTTGAAAATAATTTGATGAAGAGTCATTCACTTGATTTGTTGAAACTAACTTAGGAATCCTTAACACTTTTTCACTATCATGAAAAGGTAACAACAAGTTTATAACATCCTTCATAATCCTTTAAATTGATGAACTCACTTTCACCACTTGTCATTCATTGTCTATGACTTCTCACTAGCCTTTCTAGACTTGTCTTTAAACTTATCATTTTAGTGACCTACATTTTTTCAAGAGGATGTGTTGTATATATTTTAATATACCTATTTAAGACAATTTTATCCTCTGGTTTATCAAATAGACCTCCAAATCTTTATTGTCACCCTTCTCACATTTCACACTAGGCAATCATTTCATTTTCACTATCTTGTTTAGGACTACCTTTAGTGGATGAGCCAATAAAGGTTTTAAAATTATTTAAAAAGGTTAAAAATGGATATGAGGTATTATTAAATGTATATAATCATCTTCTATAATGAATCTTGTTCAAAAATTCCCTTCTTCACCTATAGAACCAGTCAAAACTTATATAAAACTCCATATTAGATCAGTTCATATAGAGGACATATTAGAGGTACAAACCACTAAGAAGGGGGGGTGAATAAATGGTGGAAAACTATACAATTCAATTTTCAAACCCTTCAAACACTTAAGAATTCAATACAATCATTCATGAAACATTCAAGATGTTTATACCAATGAACAATAGATAATGCAAGATCAGACACACAACATAAGATCTATGTGGGAATCCCTCTTGGGGAAAAAACCCCACTCTCAATTCTACAAAAACATGGAATAATTGTCATATAATAAGCATTAAAACATGAAACTTTAGTAAAACACCTATTCCATAAGGAACACCTACCCATAGTATGGTCAAGTCCTTCTAACCATACTTTAGTGAAACACCTATTCCACAAGGAGCACCTAACCCTAGGATGGTGAAGTCCTTTTGACTAGACTTTATGAAATACTTATTCCACAAGAATCACCTACACCTAATATGGTCAATTCCTTATGACCTAGATGTTGATTACCCTCCCAACACCTATGATATGAACATCTCCACCTTTAAAATGATGTATTCAACACCTATTTATAGATATCTAATTTTATAACCCCTAAAAAACACCCTCTATATCTCATACAAGCCTCTCACATAGGTATGACACAATTTCTCTTCCTCTTCACTCAAACTACCCTCATATACACACTCAGACCTACAAATCTTTATTTTATTCACTTCTCTCCCCAATCATCAAGCCTAAAAGAATAATATATTTTACTTCAAAAATATAACCTACATGTCATACACATAGTCATCAACCTTATCTGCTCTATAACCTATCCACTAGACACACACCCTTTCTACTTTCCTTCATTCTTCAACTCTTACACACACCTTTGTTTACAAGTCTAGAAATCACCACCTTTGATTTCACCTTTTATAGATCCATCATGATTATTATCTTCTAGGTCAGTCATAATACTTATCTTAGCCCTTAATATATATAACATATCTCAATACCATCCACATAGATTATTCATAGCAACTATGGGTCACACTTAAGTAGCTACACCTTTCAATTAGGCCTTAGTAGCCCTTATAAGTCTCATGGAGACCTATTCACCCATTTAGCACTTCACCAAGTAATTTAGAAACATAGGACCACTCCAAATTCATAGTTATATTCCACATGACCTATTATACATCTTAAAATGATTACAGTCATCATCACACACATCTATGTATGCTTAATCTACTCAAACATTATCCTTGTTCACAAGAACACCATGAATGAACAAATAGTCAACTTCTAATAATTTTTTCATATTGAAAATGGATTAGTAACACCTTTAAAATACATAAAGATGATCCTCATGGAGTTTAAAATACTCTCTAATAGCTCAGTCCCATTGAAACATCCAAATACCATTAGAACAGCTCAAATATCCTTCTTAGGTCACTTACAGAACATGATCAAACACATAGTAAACTTTAGAGATTAATAACTTTGATTATACAAGAATTCAAACCTTATAACTAGATTAAATGGATGAATATTTAATTTATCTACAACTTTTATTTTTTAATACATCAATAAATTCATCTTGGATCAAAAGTTATAGCTCAAAAACTAAGTACTAGTTTTCCTTTGCTAATTTGAATATTCAAATTCCAATGGTCACTATTAAACATCAAACACTTTGTTAAAATCTCATGCCCTCTCATAAACTAAACTAATACTCATCATCAATCTCCCTTGAAATTAGCCTAAAATTTAACTATGACAAACATCTGTCACATTGACTTCATCTCATGCTTCTTAGTAACTTTGACCAAATATGCACCATCGATCTTCTTAGAAGTAGCTCCATATTTACCTTTGATCACTATTAAACATCAAACAATTGGTATAATCTCATTGATTCTTGGTAATTTATAACAAATGTGCTTCATCAATCTATTTTATATTATATTGGGCTTTAACTTGCTTAAACATCAGACACATTGACCTCTTCGACTCAATACACATTGTAGATCTGCATGTACAAACACTCGCTCATAGTTGATCTCTATCTGACAATTTTCACCCTTGCCATTAGATTTATGACAAGTATAATTCTCACAATTAGATCCTTATCTATTTAGATTATTTTTTTTCCATAAATATATGATATGATTAAATGCACATTGTTAGATCTCCCTTTGTTAAATTGGCTAAGTATGGGAACTTAGTGAACTTTTGTGTGAGAAGCCAACTTTTCACCTTAATAACTTTTTATCCGCTCAACCATAAAAATTGGACCATATGATATATTCACATAGGGGAATCCATAATTATATAAATCTGATCTTGGAACCTTCATATATATAAAATATAATCTTATCAATATGTTTACTCATATTTTTCTATCACATAACTAATTATGGTAAGATGAACATAATGAAGAACCAAATGAATACCATGCACTTCCACAATCTCTCAAATCATCCTTGACCTCTAATATCACCCTTCACATAGATCAATACTTTAAAACCATCCTTAATCATTCCAAAACTAAACATCAACCAAGCCTACTTCAAGCATACTAGGACAAACACACTGCACACTTTATCATTGACACTTGGACTATTAAGACACTTCATCCACTCACTTGGACACCTCCATGACATCACTGATAAATCTCCAATAATACAATAGGAAAAAATGGATGGTGAGGATATTTTAAGAGTGTTCAATAATTCTAAATCACTTTCATGAGAATTTAATCACCTTTGAATGAATATCCCACCATATCTTTCCCATCAGGTTTGAAATAGGGTTTTGAGAGGGTTTTAGGTGTCTTTGACTATTAAATATTGTTCATAAAATATAAAAGTTGAAAATAAAACCAAATACAATTTATTTTTATATATATAACCCTTTTAACTATCCCCAATTCCTTGGAGTCTCATGCAATCCCTCTATATAGATATGAGTGAATGAAACTGGTCTATCAAGCTCCTTCATGCATTCTGAGTAGGCCTGAGAAGGAATTAGGCATTAATGACCAACCTTGTATTTATTATTAAAAAATAGTGATTAAAATTTTCCTTTTACTCTCACATTCAGGTCCTCAAATTATTTTTAGAGGTCCATGAAGTCAACTATATGAGTTTATGAGTCATTAGGGTATAGACCTTGTATTAGGCCTATTAGACCTAACTATGTGTGACTGGGTATATAACCCACCTTTAGGTTTATATTGGATATATGTGTATTATATATACACTTTAATATTAATACCAACCTTATATATTATCCTAAGATTATTCCAAGACCCTTCTACTCATTCATTTACCCTTCATGTGTTAACCTATAGACTATGTTGATTATGGAGTGCTCTTTGTCTAAGTCATAACAAAGAGCATCTCCCCAGATTGTTTAACCAAATTAAGAGCATGGAAAACTTATTTGGGTAATTTTTATGATTTTTAATAAGTTCCAATGTTTTTAAATACCTATAACACCCTCAAATACTCAAAATTCTCAAGATTGGTCATTGGGTTTGTAGACTATAAGTATAGCTTAGTTTCACTGGGTATGGGACTAAAACCTAATATGATAAACATTTACCCTATTTAATACCTTTTAGGGTTTTATATATGGTGATAAAAACACTATTATGATGTATTCAATAGGTTTATCTAACTCTCATCACTATTTTTCAACCAAACTACCATTTCCCACTGGCTTAAACTAGTGTATGATTGTGGTAACCTGTAGATACAATTAGGGAGGAAGTGAACTCCTGTAGGTGGTCATATGTATGAGAATTATAATTTCATGATTTTTTTTCCTATGAAGGAATTATAGATCATTTATTACCTTAAATCTAACATCTCTACTTATTAACCAAGCTTGTATTTCTCTCTAGCCTAGACCGGTCTTGCAGACTTCAATCCAAACTGTAGGTGTGCATTATAGAAGAAATGAAGATTTTATTGTAGTTTAAATTCATTCATAAGAATTATATTTCACCCTTACATTTATTTCTAAGTTAATTATCATAATATCATACTTTAATGAACCTATCTCTTGCCTATAGACTATGATTTCATCTCTCGATTTAGGTCATTGTTATATTTCAAGTTTGAGGATCAAAAGTTTAGATTTTCACTAAGTGGTTTTAGTGAAAATATATCTGAGTGAAACTCCATTATATAATAATTATATTCAATATATCAGCCTTATATTTTTATACACCTAAAAGTGGTCATCAATAACCTCTAATCAAGATTCAGACCAATTTCTACCAAAAATCATAATTTGACTTAAAAACACTAAAACATGCTAAATGATTTGAACCCAACATATACAAGTGATAATTTTGGTCAATGTATCCCTAAATGGGGTAATTCATTTTATGAGATAACTAACTTTGATAAGATAATTTTGATTCAAAATGACATTTTCACCCCTGTGTGCTCCGGATTGTTCTTTTCTAAAAAAAATCTCACACGAGACATGTGCCCTTGTTATTCTATGTTAGAAACATTCTAAATGCGATAACATATCCAATATATCTAAAATTTCCTTCCAATTACAATCTAGTCAAATTTTGAGCCAATAATATGATATTTTGACTAATTTGATTAATTTGAGCACCAATTTCTAAGATTTACACCAAAATTGATAAATCATGTTTAAGGCTAATTAATTTAAATCAAGAGCTTAAGTTAATTTTACATGGAATTTTTTGAATATTTCATTAATGTAAATTGATATTGAATAATTGCATCATCTAAGACATCAATCTATGGGGTGGCATAATTACAATAAATATCTGCTTAAGCCCTCCCATGCCTCTTTAATGCCTCTCTATCCCAAATATTTATGAGGGTATTTATTGATTTATCTCCAAAATTTAGTGGATTATTATCCACACATCTTCATCTTGAGATGGATGGTTCAGGTTCATTATGATCAATTGAGAAAATCTATAAATAGAAGGCCTCACACTCTTAATTTTAAGCTTTTTAGGTTTAGATTTATAATGCTTAAATTATTTAAAAAGACATTTAATATTAGTGTTATTATGCCAAATTATTAAGAGAATATTCAAAATCAAAAGCCACAAGCATGAACATGATGCCAAGAGGAGGTAAAGATATCAAAATATCTATTGCTAAAAACCTTTGAAGCACAAGTTGAGTAAGCTACTCAATGAATCATTTGAAAGCTTAAAGAAAGATGAAGGAATGTTTATTTCATGTTTTAGTTGTTTTTTTTATATGCATGTTTGTTACTAAGCTCCCCTAGTGTCTAGGCCTAAAGATGTCATGCTTGGTAGTGTGTTATTTTCATTTTGATTTCATTGTGAAAATAACACTTGATCTAACAATCTATCTTGAGTCAAACTACTAGATCACATAATGGCATGCTTGGTGGGATAAAACACATTCCACATATCAAGAAGATCAATGTGTAGGTATTAAACTAAGATTTGGAGGCTTGAAAAACTTTTAAATTTATTTTCTAACTATATTTAGTGATATTTCATCTTTATGGGTTTACATAGGGACCAATGATGGTTAGGTAAAATTGTTGACGATCAGGTATAATCATCGATGGTTGGGTTGCAGAGAAAAACCCATTTAAAATATTTCATTGTTGAGATTTTATTTAACTTGTTAACAATTTGGATGTTTAAGTCTTTGATCTATTTTTATTTCATTATTTAAAAACTTTCCTTTTAAATATTTTTGTTCTAACAAGTTAAAAATTATTCTTTTTGTCTAAGTATGTTGATGCTTTTAGGTCGATAGGTAACCACTGATAGTTTGGTTTTGACTGATTATGGTTGTTAAAGCATTGACCATCAATGGTTAGGCAAGAATCACCAACTGTCAAATGACCACCTATGGTCACTATGTTTTCTAAAAACACAAACCCAAGAACACTAAAACTAAAGTACCTTGTCTCACATAAAAAAATATCTTCAAAATAAAACAAAACTCTAATAATTTTCCTATAGAACCTATTTGAAAAGTGACCAAATAATGTATTATTAAGTCTTTTTAAACCTTTTTTCAATTCTTAAAAAGAATTAGGAATCTTTTATTTGGTGCTTAAATAATTTTTTAGGGTGTTTATTTGAATAGTTTTATTGTTATTTTTTTTTTAATTTTACAACTTAATGTCAAGGGTCCAAAGAACACCACCAAAAATTTCATTTTAGTGATTTAAAATTAAACTCACTTCAAAGTTTTATTTTGTACAAGTTATTCATTATTTACTTAGATATATTTGTTTGTATGAAAAATAAGTTGTGTGTGTATGCTCTCCCCTTGTCCCCTATAGGGAACTTATGTGATCAAAATTTCCATCATCATTGTAATATTTTGCCTTAGTCCAAAGGCACAAAATAGATGTTGTGAAGGCTTTCCCCAAGACTCGCATGGATTGGGTGATCTAGAAACAATCATAAATCCTTTTTACTTAGTTTTTTTTTTCATTTTACACATTTTCACTTGTGAAGGGGATTTCATCACCTCACATAAGTTTTATAGGGAAGATTTGACCTAGGGCTTCATTTCTTAACATCATCTTCCATCCCTCTCCATAGGGAGGTATATAAATTAGGATCCCCTCAATAGGATGATGTTTTGAGTGATTAAACCATCTCTATTAGTAAAGGCTAAGCCCATGATGTTTTAGCATGTTAGACATTGCACTACACTGATCATGTGATGGATGTAGTGATTGTAAAAAGGGCAAGAACTTTTTACAACAAACCATATGACATGGACCTAAATAACATGCTACTTCTCTTATTTTCTAATGTGAAAGTTGGTACACATGATATCCATCTAGACAATCAAAAACCAATTAGTTTTAGTCAACCCCATATTACCAAACCCTTGATAGGATTTATGATGTTATTTTTAGTTCTATTTGGTTGCTTATCTTTTTCTTGCTTGGTGTTTTGAGACTAAAACTTATATGTTTGTTTATAAACACATCAAAATAAGTTTGTTTATATGCCACTCCCTTGTCAAGGAGGTGTTATGTTGTCTATCTTACACCACACTTTTTCCTTGTAATTTTTTCTAAAACTTATTTGTGTGTGTCAATTGATTGATATGTGTATAGTTATGCTACCCAAATCAGATATCAAGTTTGTGCCTTTGAATCTTTGAAACATAACATTGATCACATCATAGGAGAACACATATGTCATTATGCTACTAGAATTATTTCAAAACTAATTTGACTTGTACCAAGACCATTGTTTAAAACTATGTCACATATTCCATTTAGACCTTGTTCATGTGTTATCATGCTGTCCAATCTTGTCTAGCTTGTTTGGTCAAATCCTAGTCTTTAATGTTAAGTTTTCAATTAACCTTGTCAACATTTGGATCCAAATAGTGATTGATGTATATTTAGGCCTCATTTCATAGGGGATGTTACATAAATCTTTCTATTTTGGGCTATGTAACTTTAATTAATTGATTACCCAAATTTGAAAATTATTATTTGTTTATTCACAAAGCCTATCTTCATCATTTTTTGTAACTTTATTTGGGATAACACAACCTTTTCCATAGGTGCCTTTTATCTTGTGCCTTATACCAAGTAATCATGTTTATGTTTGATTTCATTTGCTAGGTTTATTTAAAAATAATTCCAAACTTGTTAGATTAAATCACCTCATCATCATCCTTTATTTCAAACCTAGCTTTTAATTCCATTTGGCCAAAAATCTTAGCACAACCTATTTGAACCTAGATTTTAACTCCACATTTGGACAAAAGACCTAGCGACTCTTTTCCCTTTTTGTAGTTTAGACCTTGTTCAAAAAACTTTGGCCTAAACTTTTTACAACCCAATTTTTATTCAAACGATTGACCTTTTATGTGTATGACATTTTATGTTAGACTATTTTATGCTAAGTTATAGAAAAAACTATTTTGGGGATACAACTCCACCCTTTTTTGACCAAGTTATACCACATTTGAACCATTTATACTTTGGACATAGTTTTTAAAATTTTATAGAACTCCAAGCCTTTTTGTCTTTAGATATTTTGTCATTTATGCAAATTTATCTAGCTACACTTATGGTGTCACATAAAATCTAAGTTATGATAGAATGGCTACACAAAATTTGACTAGAAACCCCTATGGGAAATTTTTTTGTCAAGAGTTTTATTATTATCCCTACAGTACTCCATATGGGTAATAAAGTCAAGAACCAGCTTACAATCCATCTCAAAACCCTGATTGGGATGATATGGTTTATGAGGAGGACGTGGATGCTTTGGCTTATGCAAGTAATTAGGATCCACAAAATCACACCATTTCCATACTAGGACCTCATAATTTGACTTGTGTGAGAAACCAAGATCTATGATTCCCTAGCCTTATCTTTCTAGGACCTCATGCTTTTGCTTGTGTGAGCAACTAGGCTCCATAATGTTGTACCATTTTTATACCAAAACCTCATCCTTTGGCTTATGCAAGCAATCAAGATTCACAATAGCCCTTCATCATTCTAGGAACTAGTCCTTTGGATTATCTAAGAAATCAACCTCTACACCAACCTATTGTTACCATTTTAGGAATTCATCCTTTAGCTCATGTGAACAATCAAGATCTGTAATGCCCTACCACTATCCAACCACTATTTATTGTGGAACTTTTTCCATGTATTCCCTACTTTGGAAAACCTTGACCAATCTAATTGAAACCCCAACTAACCCAATCCAAACCTCATCTAATCCAATTAATCCCTCAATCAATCCAATCATTTGAAGACCAAGTTGTGTTCAAAATTGGTATTTTCCAACTCATTAGAAACCAAGGTAAATAGAACCAACTGATCCAAGATGTTTATGTTGAATCAATCATTTTTGATAAGTCAACCTATGATGAATCACCTTTCAATCCTATACCTATTGTCAAGGAGTCTCACTCTAATGAATGGATATTTACTAAGTCACTTCTTAATTATTATAACTTCCTTTGGGCAAATCATTATCTCAACCATATGCCTATTTTTCAAGAGTCTCCCCTTGACAAGATAGTGTTTGAGGAGTTATCTCTTGACCTTTTTCCTATCATTGAGGATTTTCACTTTGGCAAATCAGTGTTTGTGAAGCCCATTATGACATTAGAGGTTGTTACTTATCTAATACCAAACATTCAATAAGACATCATTATAATATAATACCAATTAGATGAAGAATCAAAGTTAGAGTCCATCAGTCTTACCATTAGATTCAGAGTCCCTTGAGTTAAAATCAAATTCATAATTAGAATACATTTATAGATATTAAAATATTGGTTATACATTCCTTGAAGATTAATTTAAATATATTTTTGATCCTTATACAAATTTTGAGAATGATTACTTCAACTTCAATATAAGTTCTCCTAGTATCTTTTACAAAGATTGTGGTACCTCATCTCATTCCATTACCAATAACTAACATAGCCATATTATTGACATTACACCTCCCACAAGTGTTGATTGGGACTGATAAAATCACACCTTGTTAAACTACATTCATGGTAACATAGTATTTGAATAGAAAGGAGGACAAGACCAAGATCATGTAGAAGAATAATAATCTCCTAGTGAAACCTTTTTGGAGGTGATAGATGACAATCAAAGTTCAAAATTAGAATATTTTAGTGAAACTTTTTTTGAGGTGCTATAATATAATCAAATTCAAAATTTAACATTCCTTAGTGAAACTTTCTCAAAGGCGTTATGAAACAATCAACACATTTTCATTGGTGAAAACGTCTTCAAAGTGATAATAGTTGAGCACAAAATTTATTCACTTCTTGATGATGAAAAAAATCAAAGATAACATCAACATAGCTTCTAATATACATCCTAATCAGATGGTAGTTACTCTCAAGCCCAAATAATAGAATATTTTTTTGGTCTTATCAATAGAATATTCAAAAGTTTTTGGCCCCACCACATTGAAAGTTATGTTGAATCTAAAATCAACAACATTGTGTGTCACTAAAAATATTGATCTTCATTTTTTTCCAACAATTCTACATTCCATTAACATCCACCATTACATCACCAAATCAAACCCATCATCCAACATTTATACCTATTTACCATCCATAGCCATACTTTTTTTTGCAAAGGCTACAAAGATAGCTTATATCGATGTTTGAAGGAAATAGAATCAAAAACCAATGAAGATCACAAAAACATCATTTTTATCCAAATCTATAGTAATTTATTGATATAACATCTATTCATATGAGGTGTGGATTAGTAATTAACATGATTGATTTTTTTTTGTATCATTTGCTAATCAGGACATTCATCTCCACTTTAATAAGAATAATAATATCATATGCCAAAACCACACCCAGGCCAAACACATGCAACCCAATAACCAATCATCATGCAAACACAAACATGTACCATACAATCTCATTTACCATTCCTTTTACTATTATTACATACCCATCTAGTTACCTTATCACTTAGGGGAAACTTTTGTGACATATTATTGACTTTCCCCTTTGTACTATACCATTATATAATTATCCTATCACTTAGATATTCTAACATCCCATTTTATCCACCTAACATGTTTTGAAACTCCTTATCTAGATTTTTTAACCTTGGTTCATCCATTAATTTCATATGTAGTGTAAATAATTATATCAATTCTAGTAGTTATTTCAATAATTTCAAATAGAGATAATATCTTAGAGCAGTAAGATAGAAGTTTTGGTAGTTGCATCCTTCATTTTTTATCCATTCTTATCGTGTTTGTTTATGTGATCTTGATTATATCTACCTACATGGCCAAATCAATGTTTCACTGATCTTGATACTAGCTATAACCACTTATGGTCAAATTGGCATCATTGATCTATGCCATTATTTCCTAGTTATAACCACCAATGGGTAAACTAGGGGAAATAATTTTTATTGTGCCTTGACATACCAACTAGCCATTTCCTATGTCATATTATGCCATTATGTGAACTATGCCTATTTTATTTGAATTAAAAACTACACTAGTTAGATTCCTCTACTGTAAGGTGGAACTATTATGACCTAAGTCCATTTTGAGACTATGTGGGTTGTGTTTGATTCATGTTGAGGTCAGTTCAATCCCCCTTTTCCATCATGCTCTCACCAGTTTTCAAGCATCATTTCAAGTTTTCCATGCTCTCACCATTTTTCAAGCTTGGAGTATTTAGTATCTCATAATTCATAATCAAGTTAACATACCTCAAAATTCCAAAAACATTAAAATATTTCAAAATCTAAAAACATTTGTTTTGTCTAAACCTAGTCAATTATCCTCAATCTGTCTTACTAGGGCATGGCCATAGTTAGGATGCTCTCTTTTGATTTTTGTTTTCAAGATTTATATTTATTTATTTAAAGTTTTTTATGTGCATATGTGATTTATGTTTTTATGTTTGTTTGTTCTCTTTCCTATTTATTTGCTTTTAACACCATTTCCTCAATTCAGTCTATGTGCATTCATTACATTATTCCTTACACATTTATACTTGAATCCAACCATATTCATGCATCAACATTATCATCATGGTTTTAATAATTGGTGCATTGTTTTTAATTTGTTATTAGATCATGAGAGTTAGTCCTTATGCATATTTTATCCAAGTCCTCATGGTGTTATATCATGATACCTATTGTCACATGTTATAGCAAAAATTAATAACAAGAGGTTCTATAAGTCATGGGTAATCATGATTTTCTCCTTGGTACCTTGGCAAATCCTTCCATCCCATCTTGATAAAATTAAAACATTGACCATTCTAGTTGTACTATTACTAATAAGGACATGCATATCCATATTAGCAGGTACAACCAAATCATTTCTATTGATCAATCTTCTTCAATTCATTTATTTCATCACTTTGAGCATCCTTATATGCCTAGTTCTATGTGACTTATTTAGTCATTATACCATTGCATCTACATTTGCACCCACTCATATTTAATATTTATTATAGGTTATATCCTTTATTTATCCTTATTAATCCACCCTACAACCATATATAACATCATCTTTTGTTGATCCAGGTCCTCTTAGTGCTTATAACCACCTTTGAGAAAACCATTATTTTGACTTTTTACTCTTGAATATAACCACCTTTGGGAAAATCATTATCCTTTAAAAAATCAAAGCATGAAAGCATTTATCATTTAGATTACTCTCAACCATGGGTTAATTCAAGATTTCTTCTTGCTTCTTTTTGAGGGACCATCCATCCACATATGTGATGGATACTCCCTTGAAGCGGCATTATCCTAGGCTTCCCAAACACCATTTAGAGCTTTTTCTTTAGTCGTCATCTTCCTTTTGGAATATAGACCATTTCTCATTATTCGAGAAGATGTTATTATGCCCATATCTTGAAATTCCTTCCAAAATATGGGCAAATTGTAGACACCTAAAAGTGGCCATCAATAACCTCCAATCAAGATTCAGATCAATTTCTACCAAAAATCACAATTTGGCCTAAAAACACTAAAATATGTTAAATGATTTGAATCTGTCATATACAAGTGCTAATTTTGGATAATATATCCCTAAATTGGGCAATTAATTATATGTATAACTAAATTTTATTAGATCATTTCAAGTCAAAATGACATTTTCGCACCTAGGTGCTCTGGATTGCTCTTTTCTACCAAATTTCTTGCATGAGACATGTACCCTTATTAGAAACATCCTAAATGGGATAATGGATCCAACACATTTAACATCATATTCCAATTCCAATATAATAAAATTTTGAGTGAATAATATGACATTTTGACCAATTTGATTAATTTGAGCACCAATTTCTAAGATTTGCACCAAAATTGATAAATCATGTTTAAGGATAATTATTTTAAATAAAGAGCTTAAGTTAATTTTCCATGGAAATTATTGAATATTTAATTAATGTAAATTTATATTTAATAACTACATCATCTAAGACATCATTCTATGGGGTGGAATCCATAAGCCATAATTGCAATAAATATTTAATTAATTCCTCTCATGCCTCTTTAATGCCTCTCTATCCCAAATATATATGAAGTCATTTATTTATTTTATCCTTCAAAATTGAATGGATTATTAGCCACACAGATTCATCTTGAGATGGATGGTTCAGGTTCATTTTGAACAATTGAGAAAATGTATAAATAGAAGGCCTCACACTCTTAATTTTAAGCTTTTTAGGTCTAGAGTTATAATGTTTAAATGATTTCAAAATCCATTTTATATTAGTGTTATTATGCCAACTTATTAATATAAGCTTCACAAGCCAAATCCAAAACCATGAACATGATGCCAAGATGAGGTGGAGATATCCAAAGTTCCATTTCCAAAGACCTTTGAAGAATAAGCTGAGTAAGCCACTCTAAGAATCATTTGGAATCTCCAAAGAAGGTGAAGGAATTTTTCTTTCATGTTTTAGTTATTGTTTTCATATGCATGTTTGTTACTAAGATACCCTTAGTGTCTAGGCCTAAAGATGTCATGATTTTTAGTGTGTTTTTTTCATTTTGAAACTAACACTTGTTCTAACCCCCTCTCTTGAGTTAAATTCCTAGATCAAAATATTTAAGTCAAAGTGTAGCATTTAGGTCTATGCTACTAATATAAAAAAAACTAGACCTAATCAAAACCCAATAATCTCTACCAATAGATGGAATTAAATAAGTATGATCTCTTTCTTAGATAAGTTAAGGTAATTAGTCTCATTTACAACTTTCTCACTCTTGCACCATAGACATTTCTTAAACTAGTCTATAATCAACATAATGAACCTAAATGACTTGAGAAACTATTTTAAGTCATGTAATTGAATGCAACCTATATCTTGGAGTTTTTTTAATGAATCCTCCGTAGTTTGTACATGCTCACACATGACTATGGATGATCATGTATGTTAGATTTATGATAGTATTTATTCATATCTTGAGAATATCACTTCAAAAACCTTGAGGCCTTATAATGAAAAATTAACATGGAAAAAATGGATTCCATGATTTGAAGATAGAGAGACAGGTGTATTATCTACCTTGAAACTATTGACTAAGAACAAAACCTAGAACTAATGAAACCATGTCTTGTAGACTATACTGGTGATCTGTTCTAGCACAATGAGGATAGTTATGCCTATCAAAACATGTTCCACACATGAAAAACTAGTTGTAAAAAACATGAAGATGAACTACATGTTCTTCTAAAATATGTACACCACATAAAAACATCAGATCAAACATATAAGTGAGAAAAGTTACAAGTGATAGGAATGTGAAGATAGTTTTGAGTCACTATCCTTCAAAGATTTTGTTCATAAATAACACTCCATAAATATGAAATCTATGACCATGTCATTCAAGGCCATGAATAATGATAAAATCCACCAAAATCATTTAGACCAATTCTTATTATTCTATCCATACTAGTAGAAAACTAGTTGGTTTTATTTAACTTGCACAAGAGAGTAAGGAGAGAGACATAATAGTTTTCTCCATTTTTGTAATTTTCAAGGCAATATGATCATAAATATTATTTTTAGGGAGTTTAAGGGTCATTTTAAAGTGACCACATGCATTAGGACTATTTTACACTTCATAAAACTACCTAAAACTCCTCTTTTTTCAACTAATTTTCTTGTTTTCAACATGAAACCTAAACTTATCAGTTATAAAATTACTTATCTTGCCAAACCTAACATATTAGATGTTGAATAACACTTTTACATACTTATCCTCTCATATAAACCATATACTTCATTAAATTTTCTCAAAGGTGGCATAAATGACACTTTTGAAAAAAAGACACATAAGACCAAAGTAAGACAAGCTATTTAACCTTAGTTATGACCATGGTGGATAATTTAGGACCTATGAGACCTCATGACAAGTTTAAAATTGTAGAGGGGTTGACGTATTTGAATAAGGGGTCAAATTAGTCAACACATACCAAATAACATTAAAAGACCATTAAATTGAGTAAATATTCATTATTTATTCCTATTTCCATATCAGTCATAGGGACTACACATCTACTTGTATGAAATACTAAAGGAGTAACCCAAGATCTTGATTTTCCAAGTTATAAGATAGGTCATTATTGTACTTGATTTCCACATATTGCACCATTGTGCACACATAAAAGATAACACATTAGGGGAGAAGTACATTAGTATAATACCCTCTTCAAAGTAGTGTCTATATAGGAAACACTAATTGATAGAGAGTTCTTTGGTGCTAGTTCGACTATATGGGCCCACTAACACATTTTTTTAAGGTCACTATGAAGATGAAGAACTAGGGTTTTGAAATTTTATGAGGATTAATAGTCCATGACATAGATTTGAATGCACTAGAGTGAAGGTGAAGACAAACCTATAAGTATCTAGGTGGTCATATCCTTTTCTAGTAGGTATTATAAATAGGACAATTACATTTGGTTCAGACAATAATAATGATGCTAATGTCCAAGGCTAAAGCTAGTGTCCACATCTCTAGAGGCACTCAATCTAGAATTTAGTGACTATTCTAGAATTCTCTTTCAGTTTGCTTCCTATATATTCTAGACTCTCAACGATATTATCATTATAACTAGCTAAGTACATTATTTCTTTGTCATTTCCATATCTAGCATAATTATACTTTCTATTTTTAACCTATCTCAATTTAATAAATTTAATGTATGTTGTATCTAAGTTTAGAATTTAATTGGCCTATTGTAGATTTGATTATCACCCTTGTGCATTATCATTTATATACTCTTAACCCTATCTACCCAAGTAGGATCCACATTCAAATTAGTGTTAAATAGTTTTTTGGTGCAAAAAATTGGTGAATGGAGAGGGTAGGACCCTTGGATATTTCTTCTTGATTGAAATAACTTGGATTGAACTTTGAATTCCCCAATCCTCATTTATAGGTGAGTTTGTCTAATAAATAGAGGTGTGTTTGACTCCATCATTTCATGACCAAGGTGGGTAATTTTTTTGGAATACCTATATGAATTCTAATGAATTTTTTTAGTGTAAAAGGTGAATAAACAATTATAGATGGAATAAGGCTCATTTTTGGAGTAAAACTATCACAAAAATGGTGAAAAATATAATATGATCTAATCTTGGTGTATTTAGCATGGTGAATGACATGAATTTCCACTTCATACTAGTGCAAAACTGAGTAAATAGGTTGTCATGTGTCATAAACATGCCCCAATCTAATATGTGGGCATATATAGTTTTTAGAACTGAGTAATACTAATAAATATTCTTAAAAAAACTTGTTATCTAATCTAAAACACATATCATACGTGATGCCCCCAAAAATAACAAATATGAGACAAACTAGAGTATTTTTTCTAAAAAATTATTTTATATACCTATTACAAACTTCCTTATATTACTTTTGATTTTGAGAATTTTAAAAATTTATTTATTCTCCCTACTAGGACAACAGTGATTTTTTAGAAATGACTAGTGTGTGCCCTTATCCTAATAAAGTGTTTCTATATAAAACTAATTTCTAGGTGATTTTTAGGTATGTATCTTGATCAATTATGTCAAACCTACAAAATTATGCCTATGTGATGTGCTCTAAGAGATTAGTCTCCAGGATGAGTCATTGTGTATGCCCCTTTCTTTGGCAAGTTATGGATCATGTTCAATAACTCAACTCAAAATAAAAATTTATGAAAGATATGTTATAAAAAGATGTAAATATTTGTAGTAATGATAACACAAAGAAGTATGGAATTATTTTATGTAAACAAAACAAAACTTTGTACTATAAGATGCATGTGGAAACAAGAATACATACTGACATTATCAAGATATATGTTAGCAATGAATCATATAAATAAGTGATAAAAAAATGAGTAATAAAAATTGAATAAAACTACTCAAGGAGGCATGCTTGATATTGACCATGGCAATGCTAAATGGGGAAGATATATGATGTCTATCATGGCATCTAAAACTAAGAAAACAAGATCAAACAAATGTCATGGCCATGATGCATAAATACAAAGAGTACACTCAAATCACACAAAGCATGAAATATAAAGCCAAGGGGGGAAAATACAAGTGACATATTCAAAAGTCACTCACATAATCATAGAAACATAAAATAAGGCTTAGATCCACCCATAAAGACATGTTCAAATGTCCACAAGACAAAATAGAGAAATCAAACAAGACATGAAGTAGGAAAAGCAAACATGAAAAACATGCATGAATATATGTAATTAGTAACATCAATATATTTAGTTATTTAAGTATCTATTAAGATAACAATGTGAATGTAAATGAGCAATATTGATATATTTTGTGTAATTTAAATAAATAAGGTATGCACAATAAGGGATAGAAAAATAATGATAGAACTAGTGTATGGAATGTGAGCAATTAACTTTTTAAATAAAAAACAAGTTGTAAGAGGCTTGTGACTTGTTTGAATCTAATAATTATCAACACATGTTTATTGGGGTAATACCAATGGAATTAGACAACAGCATGGTGTGTTAATTATAGGTAAAGCACTTTTTTTCTATTTGTAATTTTTGAGTCTGTGACAAGTAAATGACATGTAGTTGTGACTATAAATGGCAACCTATATGTTATAAATTTACTCATGTATAATTTTTAAAGAATTTTTGAAGAAAAAAAACTAGATATATAGAGAAAGACTTTGTATACTAAACACAAACTAATTGATGAAATAAACTGAATAAATCATGCTTAGGTCTTGATTTTTGAATTTTATGGAATATTCTTAATTTATTTTTATTTTTGAATATATGAAAGACAAATATATAAATAAGGATACTAACCAATGAGTCTTTCAAGGGACTCACAATCAATGGGCCATGTGTCTAGGATAGGAATGGTGACATTTCACAAATTGAAAGTGTCATGTTGTTATGACTAAGTTTAGATGAATTGATAATCTAAATATTGATTTATATTTGTAGGGACCTTTTTGAATAATTTGGACTTATTACTAGTTCAAATTCAAATAAAACTATTAGAAACAAGTATAAATTATTCAAAATTTTATAGTTCTAAATTATCTCCAATGCAATATATGGGGAATAGATCCAAATTATCACCATAATGATAGTCTAGTTTCTTTATAATATATTAAATTTATTAATTTCTTAACATTATATCTAGTTTAATTTTGGGTGCATGAGTCCATTTTTTTTTGAAATGTTCCTTTTGTGTTATACATGTGATTTTCATAAAGATTATCAACAACATATTATTCGTGGTTCGATCATGATGAACTCTAAGGTTTTTTTAACCCATTGTGGAGTGTATGAATCATGTGCATGTGTCTAAATTGAAACACTTTTAGTGCCATATAATATCGATATAACATTTCTAGGAGTATATACAAGTTCTTTATAATCTATTAAAAATATATGATGAAGTGGAATTTTAAGGATATGCCTCCTTGGAAGGGTATACATTTTATTTTTCACTTTATTAATAGGTTGAAACCTTTTATGTAGCTCAACTAAAATATATTTTATAGGAACCATATATATAGGTGGTAGGGGTATTCATATTCTATACCATAAACTATGTTGAAATTATTAGCATAGATATATTTTTACCATATGTGAACTATATAATAAAATCCATAAATCTAATAAACCCAAAGGTAACCTAATAATATATCAAAGACCCTTGCATTGGGTACTATTGTAAACCCAGTGGCCACATGTGCTAGACCAACCTGTAATGTTAATGTGATGTCCCTAATGGATATCTGAATGTGACCATTAAATCCTCTTATTACCATGGTCATGGAAATAAATTCTTGATTTGTATATCTAAGATGATATATAAGTGTGAGTATGTACATATTCACACATGAACTATTATCAACCATGAAACTAAATATTAGTGATAATTATGTGCCCAAATGAATAATGAATTTAAATCCAAATCCTCATCTACAATTTCATTCTCTCCAAATAGGATGAGTAGCCTAGTGCAGATTGAAGTATAGTAGGTACCAATTATACCATTCAAAATATGTTGTGACTTTATATGAGAATGATAAGATAATCATGGAAGTTGTCCATTGTATCCATAAAACACTCCTGATGTATTTATTATCTTATTAGTTATATAAATAGGACAATAATCATTGAATATTTTCATTACTTTTATTTCAATTAATTGTTATTTTAAACTATTAATCGGTGTGGCCACAAATATTATGATTCCATCTATCAAATCCTAAATCTTATGCCTTAGAATGATGTACCTATTAGTAGTATGCCCTAATTCTCTATGATAATTTTAAAAGGCATTATTGTCAAATTATTTTGTAAGAGACATGAGATTGTATTCTGATATAATTTTAAGGATCTTGTATGAAGCTTCTGATTATTTAGTAAATTATCTCCTTGGAGGAGTTGATAATACATTGCATGGAGTTGGTTATAAAACTACATTTATTTTTGCCTTTTGATCATTTTTATTACTAATTTACCTCACCTTATATGGTGGATTATTAGAATTGTTTCTATAGTAAGCTATATTGTTCACATACTTAAGCTTATTCATTTCCAATAATTTTAATTATCTTTGCTTTACTATGTGGCACAAAGCTATGAATGAAAAAACTTATTAAACATGATAGACTCATGTATAGGTGGAAATAAACTATGTTTGAATATGTCTTGGACTTATTTATCTTCCATAATACTTTCCATATTAGATATCATCATCTTTTATCTTAAGACATTCTATGATATTCTCATTATATTTCTACTTGAGTTGGGCAATATGATCATATTAAAATACTCTCACTGATATTGATTAAAAAGTGTGGTAGAAGCATATCATCCAAGGGATTAAATGTATACACCAATTGATGTCTTAATTAATATAAAAATTTTAAATCATATTATTTTAGACTTATTATAAATAAATTAGTTAATAATATATCATTGGACACATTTTCAAACATGTTATGTGGAGAAATCTCATATGTTATTCGAGGTCACCCTTTCCATCATATAGTGTAAGATTGGGTGCCAAAAAACCTCTAGGTAGAGGATATATTGATAATTGTTGTGTTAATAAAGTGTGAAAGAGCACATAATTATATTTTTAAACACCTTACTCTAAATTTAACACCTTAGTCTACAAATATTAAATCTTGTAAATAAGGGATTGTGTATTGGTAGAGGAAAAAAGTATGTTAACCAGAGGTGGTGTTCCCAATGACTAAGTAGGAATTGCAATATTATTATATGAATCCCTGGGGTTGAGCTATAGTAAAACATGGTAAAAACTTGTATCCAATGGTTCCAATAAAAGGTAAAGAATCCATAGGATTGGAGGTATCATAGGATCAGCCTTAATATGCCATATTGATTTCCTTTCAAATAATATTTATGAATTTATCTTCCATATCTTAATTAGCTGAAAGAAATCATTGTAAATATATTTTATCCATATCATCAAATCTATTAACAAGTTATGTCATAATGGTGTTATCAATTGAAATATAAAAATATTCAACTTGGGGACAACTTAGTGTATTAATGCATCTAAGTTAAGTTGAAACAATTTTATTTAATTAAATAAAATAAGAATTAAAATGTGGAATATTATTGTTAATAAATTAATTATCAAATATAAAAACCCTAAGACAATAATTGGAAATATAAAAAATAAGGATAGTAACCCTAAAACATCTATGGCTATGGTTTTTACAACATTCAATCAATAAACATGTTCACCAATATGTTTTATCAAATTTGGAAAAATATAGAAGTTAATTACCTAAATGTAATAAACTACTATGTAAAATTATAATTTTAAAAATATGAATTAAATAACATAAATTGATTTGAAACTTACTATATTTTTAAATATGTTGTAATGAAAAATGACAAAGACATACAACTTATCTAGAATTTTGATAATGAAAGATAGACAGAAACTATGAAACTGACAAGGAGGCTCTACGATGATGTTGTCAATAAGGAATGATGTTTTGCTTATTATTTTGGACATGGACATTGGAATTAGATAATGACATGGTGTGTTTTTAACCTTAAGGAGCATCGATGTCTTTTATTTTTTTCTCTATGATTGATATGACATGTTATCTTCTCAACTATGTTCTATCTATCTCTATGAGAGTTCTCAATCTTCACATGTATATTATATTTCACTATGTGGGACCTCTCAATCAATTTTAAAAACCATTGTGTGACATATTATTAAATTTTAACCTTATCTCAATAGACCATAAATGATAATATAAATAAACTATGAAAATGGGTTAGCATTTAAAGTTGTACTAGACCTTAACACCCCTATGTTGAATGTTGCATGCATATCAATACTCTAAAGAGGGATAAAACTCAATGTATTTCTCCCCTACTATGGTGGTGTGTGTGAATTAATAATTAATAATGTAATTCTATATGATGTACAATTTTAGTGTGATTAAGTGCTTAAACCAGGAATTGTGACCTTGGATGTGTACTTCGAATTTATCTAAAGGCTACTAGGGTTGTATGTATTTATAATTGGAAGAAATAGATATTTTTCTCTCAACGTGTAATTACAATTCTAGTGATTTTAAATGTGTGAGATTATTGTCTAAAAAATGATTTTAAAATGTGATTTTATAGTTATCAAAAGAGAATTACTTCAGATATGGATTATTAAACATGAAGGATGATGATGTGGTGAACAGGTGTATTCTATGTAAAAAGGGCTTTGAAGATAGAGATCATTTGTTTGTGAACTGTTCTTATACGCAGTAAGTTTGGAATGAGATCCTCAATCTTTGGGGTATTGTATGGGTTCATAAAAAAAGTGTGGAACTATCTTTTAAAATTTGGTATTATCCCTCTAAGAATCCTGATGTTCTTTTTTTCATGAAATTAACTCTTCCCCATATTTGGTGGGGCATATGGAAAGAAAGAAACAATAGAATTTTTAGAAGTAAAGAACTTCCAGGATGGGTGTTGGGTCAGAATATTATTAAAGCAATAAAGGAGAATTTCTCATTACAAAGGGAGTCTAATCCAACCTTTCAAATTGATAATCCCTTAAGATTTGAAAGGCCTAATGTGAAAACTGAAAATCCAAGATTAGGTGTTAAATGGAATGTACCCCCTTATGGATGGATCAAAGGAAACTTTGATGGAGCTGCTAAAGGGAACCTGGGAAAAGCAAGATGCGGAGGAGTCTTGAGAGATCATATGGGAAACGTAATTGATGCTATTGTTATTCCTATCGGTAAGTTGAATTGTCATATTGCTGAAGCATTTACAGCCCTTCAAACCATTAAATTAGCTGTTGAATCAGGATATTCTAAATTATGGCTGGAAGGTGACTCCCTGAATATCATTAACATCTTAAATAACAAAAATTTAGTTTCATGGTCTATAGAGGCAATGGTGATGTAAATGAAAGCCTTAATTCAAAAATTTGAGAAAGTAACCATAACCCATACTTACCGTGAAGCCAATGGGGTTGCTGATTGGATAGCAAATCATGCAGTTTGAACAGGACACAAGGTGAGTTGGTAGGATACATTAAATAAGAATGTGGATCTTAGAGCGCTCATTAATTATGATGCAATTCATTCAAAGGAGGGAAAGATCTGCTTGGAATAGAAAATCAATGATTTGGAGGAGTGGCCTCACGAAGGAAGGATTACACTCATTGAACAAAAATATTCTAGAGAACGTGAAGTGGGTTTCATATGTGCCGAAAAATAGGCAAATCTCATTACAAGTTGATAACAGTTGGTCTCATTGCTCAGTAATCAGTGTTTGGGTGTTACTGGATAATTATATGGATTACAAAATTAAAGTAGAACCAAGGAAGTAGGAACCTAAAAGTTGCAAATATTGGAAGGCAAAACAAGATGTCTAGAAGATCCTTCAGAAAGGAAAGGTTGTGAGCTACTTGAAATGGCTACATGGTTCAAAACCCCATATAACTATGGCTTTTTTCAAAAATTGGGTCGATGATAGGGTAACCCTCCATGGCATCACGGTGAAGCTCACTGAGGAATTCATAGCGGAGGTCACGGGGCTTCCAATGGAGGGAATCAAATTCTCAAAGCAGACTAGCATATCTAATGAGGCATTTAGCAAATTCCCAAAGACGGATGATGAGGAGCAGCAGTTGGAAAAGAGTGGGGATTTTTTTGACCTAGAGCAGATTAAAGGAATCTGGAGAGATGTCTTATGTTGCATCTGTGAGTATTTCATACTTGATGGAAGAAGCAAAAGAGTCCATAAATTTCATTTTGTCTTTCTAAATCATTTTAGGCACAAAGTTACTTTCTCCTTTCCTTTTTATTTGCACTTCTCGCTACTCCAAAGTCTATTCGCTCATAGAAAAAAGGAGTCTCATCCCATATTGCATGAGGGATTAATCCTAATAATAGAAGGTTTCTGAAAAAACAAGGCCATTGTCATGAATCCTTATTCAAACAAAAATAAGGACTCACAGAGTAAGAAGAATGAAATAGTGAAGGGGAAGGAAAAACTTAAACCCAAATCCTCCACCTTCAAAAAATAGATTGTTGATGAGGAAACAGAGTGGGAAAGCACTGAAAGTTTTGAGGAGGAGAGTATGGAGGAAGAGGAAGGAACAAAAATTAGGGAATCTAGCTCTAGCGAGGAAGGAGAAGATAAAGGTAAGAATGAGAAAGAAGGGATCACTATAGAGGAAAAAAATGAAAAGAATAACCATGATCTTGAGGAAAATCAGAAAGTGCTAGGGGAAATTGAAAAAGACATGGATGTTCTATTTGAGGATCCTGCTTGGAAAATAGAGAAGGAACATCCAGTTTAGGATGATTATCACGCAATGGACACTAGAGAACAAGTAAAGGATGATCTAATCCATAACAAAAGCCCTATCAAAACTAAGGAACAGAAAAGAATGGAAAGGGAGGATTATACGGAAAAGGATGAAGACAATCCAAAAGAGAACACAAAAATTTTAAGTGATATAGGGTAAAATGATAGAAGGCACCCCTTTATGAGTTCGGCCAAATGCAAAGCAGATGCTATCCTTCAAGTTGACTCGTGGATGTATAAGGAGATAATGGGCCTTAAGAAGAAAATGGAAATATTGGAACATAATCAAGAAGCAGATTGGAATAAAATCAATAATATGGAAATGCAGATGAGGGATATTCCTATCAAACTTGAAGACTATGAGAACAATCTAAGGGAGCTTATTAAGGAAAGCAGAATGAAGATGGAGGAGGTAACTGCTAGCATATGTGAAGCTGTTGTAAACATTGGAAAATGAGCAAATGAGGAAATTAAATCCTTGGAGGGGCCTAGAAAGAGAACCAGATAGAGCTCAAGGAAGAAAGCAATGTAAGAGGTTGCTACGTCGGCGGCTATATCTATACAAAACACTGCTGTGACTGGAAAGGAAGTGGTAAAGATGATTTTGGAATTAGAAGAATAGGATCTTTGAGTTCTTACTGTCTTGGTCCTTTTAGGTGGATGTTATAACTGGTTCCATTATCTAGTTTTTTGTTTTCTTTTCACACTGGAGTTTCCAGGTCTCTGTTAAACTTGGGGTCTATCTTTTGATGGTCTTGTATTATGGTTTCAGGTCCCTGTAAAACCTATTTTTGATACTTTTTAGTAGTAGGTTTTAGGTTTCACCTGTGGACATTATTGTTTTATCCTTCTTCCTTTGTTTCAGGGTTTTGGGGTCCCTTCAAAACCTGCTTTTACCTTAATCTAAAACATGAATGATGATGTATTACATGAGTTTAAAATTTAAAAACTAGTTGTTATTTTATGATAGGATGTGGTCGATAGAACTAGATAGGTTTGAGGAGTTGGATATTCTAAATGGCATGTTATTGTTCGAAGAGCAAAGAAAAATGAGTTGAGAGTTTAGATCATTCAAAAAATAAGTTTGATCTATTTTTAATGAGGAATAAGTACATTTTGAGATCATTAGTTGATTATAGGAATGAGTCATCGAGATATAAAGTGAAGGAAAGGTAATCAAAAGACCGTGTAATTAGTAATGAGATAAGTATGTATAAAGGGTGGTCACAAGTACAATATTTAAGCTTAAATGTTAATTTATGTGTATACAAAATCAAATTTTGAAAATTATAACTAAATCAAAATTTTGAATTTGACAATGTCTAAATCAATTAGAGACTAACTATGAATAAAATGAAAACTTGTAGTGCTTTGTGTAATGGTGATCCTTTTATTATACAAATGCCTGTAAAGATGGCTTGAATACCTAATCATGCTCTCTTTTTGGCTTGGATAAATTAAGTTTTTTTACATTTTTGAGGATTGAGTAAAGTGATTATAATTAGAATTGGGAAGAATATGAAAGCTTTGTTCAATTTACATTAGTGTACTTATGTCATATTGAACTTTACAAGTAGAATAGGTTATTTAAGTGTGCCTTTATAGTAATCCAAAAGGGAAAATATAATGATAAAAATCTTAAAATCATTGATCATAATTAAGGGAGGGTTAAATTTATAAAATGACTATTAAAATACCAAGGATAGTAATTTCCCATAGGGGACAAGAAATGTCTACCAGTATTGTCCCCTATTTATCATTTTTGTCCTTTATGAAAACATGTCTTTTGGGTTTGGATCTACTTATACACATGCTTAGAGGGGTTTATATTCATTGGAATTTTTTTTAAAGGTAAATTTAAGAATTTAGAAAATAAATAGTTCCATATCTGTGTTTAGGATATGGTGAGGTGGTGAAATAGGTCCACATTAAGTACTCAAGTCAATTAAAGTGAAATGGGAACAAAATTATCATAATCAAGTGTTTATTACAAAAATTGAGTTAATACATTTTACCCCTAGTTTAGTCTATAAATGATTGTGTACAACACACTTTTCCTTTTTCAGAATCTCCAAATAATTCCATATAAAAACCTCTAATGATGTAAAAATAGTTAAAGCTAATTTGTGAAACTAAAAATTGAAATATAATTTAAATTTGAGAATATTGAAAAAAATAATGAAGAATATAGTTGTATGTGTTAAAACACTATTTCTCTTGTGACTTTGCTTGGATATGATTCTTCCTAGAAGCATTAGAGAGCTGGTGCTTCCTTTTAATCACTTGAAGGGATTAGTTCTTTAGCTAAACCAATGGATAATTTGAGAGTGATCAATCCTAGAATTGAAATTGCACTTGTATATCAAATTAGATGCATATAGGGATGAAAAAAACTTAATTTTTTTTGTTGATATTTGTAACCCAAATATGTGACATGAGTTAAAATCCAAAATCTAAGTACAAACATTATGATAAAGGGAATTGAACATATAAATTATGAATTATGCACTTTAACTGAATCTATCATAATAGATGGATTGTAGATTCAATTTCACTTTATTTGAAAGTGCATCATCAAATGGTAATGCATAACATCCATGCCCCTACAATGTCCATAGATAGTGAGTATTATTGAAATTCATGGCATGAATATATAACATTCCCCCTAAATCTTAAAAAATAGCATAGTGTGCATGCATTTATATCATACCACCATTGAAAAATGTAGAATATATAATTGTATGTAGATGTAAATTGTAAGTTATTTTTTAAAATTGTACATGAATCAGTATCATGCTCTTAAAACTATGTAAATATATAATTTGTTTCTATAATATGATTGCATATGCATGAAATATGCCCACATAATATGTGTTAATAATTGATTTGTTATCCATTTTGAAACCTTTGAAACTATATTTTGTACTAAAACTAATTTTTTTTTTCCTTAAAGAGGATTATATAACATGTAAATCCCAATGAAATTCCCTCATTTTTTAGGTGAGGTAATTTTATCTTGAAATTCACTTTTCATGTGTAGTAAGATGTAACCATTGAATAATGTCACATATGTAAAAATTATGTCCACATAGTAAAGTATGTACCATTAAAATAATTTATGTAACATATGAGGCAAGGTATATATAAATGTGTCAGTGAAGCTCATAGTAGTAAAATTTATAATTAGTCTCATATGAATTAATTTTTACATGATATAGATCATGGAACTCATCAAAATTTTCAAGATCAACAAAAACACAAAACAACAAACACAATGTCATACAATAAGTCCAAGGGTCTCATACAAGGGACATGTTTAAATGTTGAATAAGTAAATATTGTACATACAAAGCCAAGGTCCACATGCAAAAGACATGATAATGTCCCAAACAAGAGACATGTTCAAATGTTATACAAACAAAGGGCCAAGTGATACAAGAAATGGACATGTTCAAATGTCTCACATTCCAAATAATGACCTCATAGAGATGCTCAAGAAATTTTAACACAATATCTAAGAGTCATACACAATATATAAATAATAATTTAATATTTTACGTACAATTAGTAACACCAATGGATCATGTAACAAGAAAGATAGTCTCCTCAATGTATGTTTAAAGTGATCATATCATATCAAATAACATATCCATGTACACAATGTAAGATATAAATTTTAACAAGACATTTTTAAGAGTGTGAATAAATCAAAAGTATAAGATTCATAGAATGATAACACCCATAAATAATTTTAACATGTGGAAAAATTTCCCCCAATTTATTAATGCTACTATGTAGAGCCAATTCCAACATCTTAGTCCATGTGAGATATAAAAGTAAAATGCATGTGTGATATAAAAGTAGAGTAAAATGCATGTGTGATATAAAAGTAGAGTATGTTATCTATTAATCATGAGATAAATATCATATGACAATGATGTAAAATAGATGTCTAATCATGTTCACATCCTGATTTTGGATTTTAAGAACATTTTGAATATTTTTGAATTTTTAAAATACTTGAATTTTTATGTAATATATGCACTATATATTATGTCATGTCCATGTATGAGTAAGATGACCCCACTGTAAATGTGATTATAACTAAAAATATGTGATAACAAAATGAGTATGTATAGTATTGATTATACATCCTTATTTATTTTAATTTATGCATGTTTAAGTATGTGGCATGTATGATAAATATATCATAGGAAAGGAGATACTATTTCCTAAATAAGTACTATTTTTCATTCAAGAACTAAGTGACATATCTTAAAATTGGAAAATTTAAGCCTCTGTGTACCCAAATTTTGATTTTTTGGTAAAATTTTGCATTGGACATGATCAACCAACTAAGGACCATAATGAAAATCATTTTTCCCCTTATTTTTTAATATTATCATTTATATATATATATATATATATATATATATATATATATATATATATATATATATATATATATATATATATATATGCATAGACTATGAAAATAAAAAGGTAAATGGTAGAATAGATCATTTTTTTGGACTATTCAAATCTAGAAAATGAAAAAGAAGAACTAAGAGGCAAAAAATCTAGTGAGATTCAAGGGCTTGGAAAATTTTATTAAATTAATTGCTTATCTAAAAAATATATAAGAATATCATGATGAAATAATCTAGAATCTATGTATAATCAAGAATGCTACTACAAGTGAAATATCTCATCAATGGGATGCCTTTGTGTAGGTCCTATATCATATGTTCCTTAAACTTAAATTATTTTACCACACTCATCCTAAATGTTTAGCATGGCATTACAATCATCTTCTACCTAATCATTATCATTATCATAATCTTATTCTTGGTTATTAAAACAATAATTTGTCACTCTTGTAATTATGTTTGTGTGTGTGTAAAACCAATTGCACCTATTATTCTATTGATTTTTTTTCTTTTCTATTTTTCTATATCTATTATATCATGTGTCTTTGTTATGATGGTATTGACTATTTATTTTGAAATGTTAATAGAAGAAATATTTTCCTTTATATGTTACTTATATAGAGATTTGTTTTATTTTAAAATTATAGCCATTGCACTTTCATGCTCAAATGTGACATAGTCATGATCTTTACCCAATGATTCACCCATTGCATTCATCCATTATCTTCCTAGTTTTGCATTGCATGTGTTTATGGTAGGATGAATGTGAAATATAACACAATATGTTTTCAATGAAAATGTTAGTAGTATCTCAATAGATTTATTGTAGTATTTTGTTCTAATAATATTCCATAGGTTTTAAATTACATTCCCAAGATGTTAGATAAGTATCATGTTACATATGTTTGCTTCCTAAAAAGATCCAATATCTACCTTGGTACATTTATTTCCATTAATATCAATCTTAAGAATCAAAAGCTATAGGTATGATGACTTATTTCTAAAATATTCCTTTGAAACTATACTTGTAACATTAGATTTTGTAGATACATCTTTCTTTTAAACCTCTATTATTATAAACCCTTTCTTAGATATATTTTTTGCCTTAGCCTGAGCTTGTTGTCATAATTTTTCCTTTAACAATTGATCTTTTTGTAACTTATCTTTTTGTAATATTTATTTTTCTAGTTTTTAGTTTTATAATTGTACCTTATTTATTTATTTTTTAAATAAATTATCCTTTTACAATTATTCCCTTTGTAACCTTTATTTTTCAAATAGTTCTTTTTGTAATTATTATTTTTATACTTTTACTTCCTCATCTTCTTATTTTTAAACCTTTCTTGCTTAATTTTGCCTTGTGAATATTTTATTTTTATATATTTATCATGAGTTATAGTTAATATAATTTATAAGATGCATTCATGGTATGGGTAGTTTGCTTGATTGTTTTATCTATTATAGGATCACCACTATAAAGGATACTTTGTATTTTATTCTTCAAATCCCAAAAATTATCTATGTGATGTGCATTCATTCTATGATATGCACAATATTATTTTAATATTTTTATAGGATGCATAAGAGGTAATTTGATCAACTTGTTTTGAATCATTTCTATTAAAATATTAATTAAATTCTTATTAGGTTTTTATATGATTTTTTTATAAAAAGTTGTAGATGTTTTTTTTTTATCTTCCAATCTTGATATGTAAAACACACAAAATATATATATGGGGAAGAAGATACATGATTAAAAATATTATTATTTGGATTATTTATTAATTTAGTCTAATTTTCAAGTAATTAAATACTTGAACTAAAATACTGATTTTATTTTTACAACTCTTCTAAAAATGCTCACATAGTCACTATTTGATCTTGAAGGGATTCAAAAACACAAGCCTTAGGTACTTTTGATTAAAAATGCATACAAATACCATCAATAAAATGTGTGGGACATGGATGGGGTTGAGGAAGAACATGAAAAAATAAAGGTTGTCTGGTAGGTTTAAAACATATTGAATATATGATTGCTCTTGTTCCTATGTTATACTTAAATTTAAAAAAATTCATCAATGGAGATTGTGTATTAGAATGTGATTAGTTAATTTTCATAAAACTTTAAGAAAAAAAAATTCATCCACTAGATCCATAAATTCTTTGAAAATACAGTAATAGAAAACTAAAATGTAAGACCCTAAAAAGGGGATATTATAAACAATAAGAGAAAATGAAATGCTAGAAAAAGAAGTAGATACATTATTGTATGGATATTAATAAATTCCCATAAAATTCAAGATCAAAATAAAATTATTTCAGTGTTAGATATTATATCCAAGGTTAAAATAAAAGGATTTCAATGTTAGTGATTAGATATAATGTTAAAAGCAAGTTATTTTAATGTTACATATAAATACAAGGTTGAAAGAATATTATTTTAGTGTCGAATGTTTAGAAATTTATCTAGATCCTATTAAAAAAATTGAAGTGATGGTCATACAAAAAATGGGTTCATGAATTCATTTTGTCAAAAATTTAACTCATTGATTTATAACCCTAGTATAGATAAATTGAATAGAATAAAATATAATATTGTAAATCAAATATTGATGAGTAGAATGAAAGTAAAATAGTGAATTAGACAAAGTGTGATCAAATGAAATGAGGCTAACTATGAATTAAATAAAAAACATAGTTATTTATATCTAATATATAATTATGTGAAACTAACATAAATTTTAAACTAATAAATAGGAATTTAATCTACAAGTACCCAGAAATTGGAAAGAAAACTGGTAAAGGATAAGATCATCTAACATGGGACAAGATTTATTTCCATTATAGTCATGAACTAGTTGATTTTATCCTATTATAAAAATTAATAACTTAGGCCATGATCATTTATGATAGCCTAATAATTTATGTATGTAGATATATGACCTTCAGATGTACGTGTAAGACCTGAAAAAGACTTCTCTAAATTAAAATCCATAATAGAGATTGTGATGATTAAAAACATGCAAATAGAAATGTGGAGAGTGTAATGAGATTAGTTGAACCCAGTCACACCTATGACAACTAGACACTACATTCGTATCCAATACTCTAAGGATGGAATTCAAGTCCATGTAGTTCTCTCACTTATATTATTTTATGGAATGGTTATCTTTTGACTATATGAGTGCATCTAAATATGGCTTGAATATTTGATCAATATTTTCTTTTACTTGGATAAAATAGGGTTTTGACTTGGTTGAAGAATATCTCAAGTGATTAGAATCAAATTTGAGAAGAATAATGAATATTTTATTAATATGCAATAGTTCAAGTATGACTTTGTATTTAAATTTCTAAGTGGTAGAATAGGTTACTTAAGTGCGCCTTTATAGAAATACAAATGGGAAAAATAATACTAAAATTTGTAAAAACATGGATTGTAATGTAATGGAGGTTTAAAATTTGAAAAATGATCATTATAATACCAATTATAGAGACATCCCATAGTGGATAAAAATTTTATCCACTAATTTCTCCTACTCAATCAATTTTTTCCTTTAGGGAAACATGTGACTTTTGGGCCTATATCTATCCATATATATGCTTAGAGGGGCTCTCATTCATTAAAATATTTTTTTAGGTTTAGTTAATGATTTAAAATATAAATAGGTCCATACATGAGTTTAGGAAGGTTTGAGTTGGTGAAATAGTCCATATTAAGTTTTCAAGTCAACTAAAGTGAAATAGGGATAAAACTAATATAATCAATTATTCATGATCACATTTGAGTGACTTAATTTTTTTCCCAACCTTTAGCATAAAAATGAAATTAATAGAGTAAAGTATAAATATTACTTGAGTGTTTACAACACACATTACATTTGAAATAAACTCCAAATCATGGAAGATATTCCATGGAAAAAATGTAATGATGTAAAAGTATTTAATGTTCATATGTGAAACCAAAAATTGAACTTTAATTTTAATTTGAAAAGTTTGAAAAGAAAAAGGGAGTAAACTTGTATGTATGAAACCATTATTTCTCTTTTGATTTTTCTTGGATATGATGATTTTGTGAATAATTAGAGAGTTGGTCCATCTTATGAAGCACTTAGAGGGATTGGTTCCTTAGCTAAACCAATGGATAATCTATAGGTGATCAATCCCAAAATTGGAATTTCACTTCTATATAAAATAAAACACTTTGATAGATGTAGAAACCTAAACTTCCTTTTTTGGTATTTATAACCCCAAGTTGTGAAACGTATTGAAATCCATAATGGATTTGTAAACATAATGCTAAAGGGAACTAAACCTCTAAATTATGCATTATGCACTTTAACTAAATCAATCATTGCACATGGCTTGTAGATTCAATTATCACTTCATTTTATAATTCATGATCAAAATATAATGGAAAACATCTATGCTCATATTATGTCCCTAGATATCAAGTAGCATTTAAAATTATGGCATGAATATGTATCATTCATCCTGAATTCTGACAAATAATATAGTGTGCATGAATTTATATCATTCCACCATTGATAAATGAGAATCTATAAATATATGTAGATGTAAATAGTATATTATGTTTGAATAGTGTACATTAATCTTTATCATTCACTCAAAATAGTGAAATATTTACTTTGTTCATATAATTTGAATGCATATGCCCCCATTATATGTGCCAATGATTTAATTTTTAGCCATTTTAAAACCTTTGAAATTTTATTTTGTAAAAAAAAAAAAATCTCTTGAATATGATTATCTCATGTATGGAAATCCCATCGACCTAACCGTATTTTGAGGTAAGGTAATTCTATCATGTATAGTAATATGTAATCACTGAAAAATATGTAGCATATGTAAAAAATATTTTGACATAGTAAAATATGTACCATTTGAATCATGAATGTAACATATGAGGTGAGATCTATAGAAATTTTTCAATGAATCTCATAGCAGTAAAATGTAAAATTGGTATATTATGCATTATTTAGTGCATGATATGGATCATGGTACTCATCAAACCTATCAATCTCAATAAGCACACAACATAACAAATGTAATGTCATACAATAAGGCTAAGGGCCACATACAAGAGACATGTTTGAATGTCACGTAATTAAAGATTTCACATACATAGATAATGGTCACACACAAAGGATATAATAATTTCATAAACAAGGAACATGTTCAAATATTACATAAAATAAGGGTTAAGGGTTACAAGTAATAGATACTTCAAATGTTGCACATACCAAACAATGATCTCATAGTGATGCTCAATAATTTTCACACAAGGTCATACACAATAGATAAATAAGAATATAATATTATTTTTACAATTATCAACATTAATAAAACATATAAATAGACAGATAATTTACACGATGCATATGTAATGTGATCATATCATAGCAAATAACATATCCATGTACACAATGTGAGATACAAACATTAGCAAGACATTTTTAAGAGTATTTATACATTATAAAGATATGAGTCATATAATTATAACACATGTAAATAATTTTAAATTTTGGAAAAGATTCCCCTAGTTTGAAAAGGCTAATGGGTAGAGGCAAGTCCAAAATCTTATTCCATGTGAGATTGTATGACCTACATAATACTCATGAATATTAGTGAACTGCATGTGTGAAAAAAAAATATGTTATCTATTAATAATGAGATAATTTATATATGAAAATGATTTCAAATAGATGTCTAATAATTCTCAATTCATAATTTTGGATTTTTAGAATATTATGATTTTTTTTGCATTTTTGAAAATTTTGAACTTTTTTTACATTTTGAAACTACAACCAAAAATACTAGTAAGTACACCAAGGTTTCAACATATAAGAGGGAAGGGATATAAAAAATTAACAACATGTATAAAAATAAAATATGCAATATAAATTATGGCATGGTCGTGTGACCAAGATGACCCCAATGTAGATGTGATCTAACTAAAAATATGTTGGAACAAATGAGTATGTAGATGATTGATTGTACATACTTGTCTCATTAAATGTACACCTATTTAATTATTTATCATGTATGATCAATATAACATAGTAATATATATATATTTTCTTAAATAAGTATTGTTTTGAATACTAGAACTAAGTGTAATACTTAAAATTTGTAATATTAAGATTCTATGTGCCAAGATTTTAATTTTTGTTTAAAATTTTTCACAAGATAGGATCAACCAATTGAAGATAGTAATGGAAATTATTTATGTCCCTTACTAGTCAATATTATCCTTGTTATAAAATGTAATATTATTAATTCATACTTTTGAAACAAAAACATAAACTATAGAATAGATCATTATTTTGGACTATTCAAATCTAAGAAATGAAAAAGAAGAGCTAAGTGGCCAAAAATATATAAGATCCAAAGGCTCATAATAATTTATAAAATCAATCACATATGCATTAAAATTAAAATAGTAGTATGATTAAGCAATATAAAATTTATCTATAATCGAGAATGTTGATACAAGCAAAATATTCATCAAGGTGATGCCTTTGTGTAGTTCTGATATCATATGTGCCACAACCATCAATTATATTACCACATTAATCCTACATATTATACATGTCTTTATGATCATTTTCTATATAATCATTTTCATGCTCATAATAATATTATTGATTTCAGAATTATAATGTACCACTATTATCATTGTTTGTGTGTGTGTGTGTGTGTGTGTCTATATATATATATGTATATGTATATGTATATGTATATGTATATGTATATGTATATGTATATGTATATGTATATGTATATATGTATATGTATATGTATATGTATATATGTATATGTATATGTATATATATATATATATGTATATGTATATATATATATATATATATATATATATATATATATATATATATCTATGTATATGTATATATATATATATATATATATACATATATACATATATATATATATATAGATACATACATATACATATATATATATAGATATATACATATATATACATATATATACATATATATATATATATATATATACATATATACATATATATACATACATATATATATACATACACACATATATATATACATATATATACATACATATATATATATACATACATATATATATATATACATACATACATACATACATATATATATATATATATATATATATATATATATATATATATACATACATACATACATACATACATACATACATACATACATACATACATACATACATACATACATATATATATATATATATATATATATATGTATGTATGTATGTATGTATGTAATGTATGTATGTATGTATGTATGTATGTATGTATGTATGTATGTATGTATGTATATATATATATATATATATATATATATATATATATATATATATATATATATATATATATATATATAAACAATAACACCATATTGTGCTATTGAATTTTTATATTTCTTTTACTTAGTTATATGTTTTGTATCATGTGATTTTGTTGTGATGGTTTTAACTATATGTACATTAACATTAAATGAATAAATATTTTGTTTTGTCTATTATTTCTCTAAAGATTTGTCTTTTCTTAAAATTTTAGCCATTTCACTTTCATGCTCAAATGCTACATAGTCATGATCTTGACCCAATGTTTCCCCCATTATTCTCATCCATGATCTTCCTAGTTTTTCATTACATTGATCCATGGTAGGGTAAATTTGATATATAAAAGAACATTATTTTGATCCAAGTGTTACTAGTAGCTCAATGGATTCACTGTAGCACTGAGTCTAGTTTTATTACTTAACTATTTATTTCCATACCCAAGATGTTAGATAAGTGTCATTTTACATATATTTTCTTCATGAAAAGAGGTAATCTTAAACTTCGTACATATCTTTCCATTAATATGAAGATTAAGAATCAAAGGTTCTAGATATAATGAATGATTTTTAAAATCCTCTTTTGGAATTTTAATTTTAACAATAGATTTTGTAGATATATCTTTATTTTTAACCTCTTTTTTTAGAAAATATTTCTTAAATATACCATTTTACTTATCTTCAGCTTGTTTTTTCATATTTTCCTTAAATAATTGATCTTTTTAAAACTTATCTTGTTATAACTTGTGTAACATTTATTTTTATAATTTTAATTTTTGTAATTCTTCCTTATCTATTTATTATTTTAATAACTTTTATTGTTTCAATTATTCATTTGTAACCTTTGTTTTTCAAAAAATGAAAATAATAATCTTACTTTGTCATCTTGTTGTTTTTATAACCTTGTTTTCTCTAATTTTACCTTCTAAATTTTTTTTTGTTATATATTTTCCATTTATTCTACTTTTTCTTATTCTTTATGAGATGAAATCATGGTACGAGTAAGAATATTAATTGACATATTTATTATAGGATAACCACTATTAAGGACAATTTGTATTTTATTCTTAAAATCCAAATAATTATCTATATGATTCTCATGCATTCTATGATATGCTTAGAAAATGCATAAGAGGTAATGTGATCAACTTTTTTCGAATCATTTCTCTTAAAATGTCACTTGAAATCTTATTAGGCATTTTATGATTTTTGAATTAGTGCTTTTTTTTTTTGGGACTTCCAATCTCTTTTTAGGCATAAAATAACTAGATGTGGATGTAAATACATGATTAATAATAGTATACTCTAAATTTTTTATGAATGTAATTTTATTTTCAATTAATGTGATCCTCAAATTAAAATATTGATTTTTAGTTTGTAAATGTTGACCAAAATTGGCATACACACAAAAAAAAATCCTAAGTATACTTTACCATTCTCCCAAGCCATTCAATGACTCTTTTTGGCTTAATGACTAGTCTCTTTCTATTCTTGACTTGATGATACAATGCACTATCTTGGAGGGTCTTGGCATGGTGTTATGAACTCTCTAGAGATCCTACTCAAGTGGTTGAGCCATGATGGAGAGGTAATAAAATTTTCTTGGCATACATCAGTGTCCTTGCACTTTTTTGAAAGTTTTAGAAAGGTTTAAGGTAAATTTGGAAAATTTAAGGTAAAGGCTTAAAAATGGGGTTTTAGGCTCTAAGTGAAGGATATAACTAGTTTACATTTTGAACATATAATACCATGAGTGAGATATCATATAAGGTGATCACCCAATTATATATTTCACCAAGTCAAAAATGGAGTCTTATGGAGCCAAATTGCCCAAAATACACCAAAAATGCATTAAATGACTATAAGAGCCTTCAAATAGAAAATTTTAAGTGAAATTTGGGATTTTTGAATAATTAAATGGTTTTTGACTTAATACATCTCATTTTTTCAAATTTAACCCCTTCAAACATGTTTTAGACCATTTTAAGTCATTTGGAATGGAGGTGAGATGCTTGAGTGAAGAAGGATGCAGTGTTGGCCTTCTTAGAGGCATGGTTGAATAGGTTGTTGTGGGTTTTTATTAGTACATAAGATTGGATATCTTTTTAAATAATATAATGTGTCTATAATGGCATCCCCAAGGCCTCTATAATCAATTTTATGTGTGAAGATCATCAAAAATACAAATTCAAACCCTTAGACTATGATGCACAAGCCTAAAAGAGAGCCTTCAATGAGGTTTCTACCTAGTTCCACTCCCCTAAAATTAAATGGGAGTTTTTTATGGTTTATTAAAGTCCCATAAATCATATAATATCCTCCCTAATAATTTCCAAGCTATTGTTATAGGTTTTCTAGTTCATCACCCTCTCAAGCCTATGCATTTGCCATGCCTAACATTTAAGTATTTCTTGGTTTGCACATGAGCACAAAGACTTGGACATTATTTTTTGGAATTTGGCATAAAAATAACAACCCAAAATTTAATCAAACACATTCATGAGGTTTCTGATGTGCGGGAACTCAAAAAGTCCAAAATTCAGTCTTAGAGCTCCTAAGCCTAGAAGAGGCCTAATTAGAGAGAAAAAAGGGTAGAATAAACATGCTTACCTTAGTATTAAAATTATTAAATGGTTAAAATATAATTAAGGTACAAATTATTACTCAAAACTTTTTTTTTTGTTGGTATCACCTCTGGATTGTTGGAGCTTTGCATGTTTTTAGGGTTGCAAGGAGAGAAGAGCTTGTATAAGCCTCAAACTTGAAACAAGGTGTTAAAGACCAATTGAGGCACAAATGAGAGTTTTAAAAAGTCAAAATATTAATTTTTTTAAAAAAAAAAACTTTGGGACAAATTAGTTTATGTATATGAAGGTCAAAGCAAGTTTTGAAGGTTTTTGAGTAAAGTTGCCATTCTCCATTAATGGTGGCTAATAAAAGTTATAGGTTTAAATGCCTTATAAAAGTGGGTAAAAAGTGACTTTATATCCTTGAAAATTCTCATTAATTATTATTAGGATACACTTGACATCATTTTAGAACCTAAAGATGCCAAAAGGAGCTTGAGGAGCTTAAACTAGCTTGAGACCACCATGCACACCTTTATGCTTAGAAAATTGTAGGTGTTGTAAAGTTAATTCCAAGCAATTTTGGTGGATCAAAAATTTTAAAAAGGTATCAAATAAAGTTGTAACATCATTTAATAATTCACAAGTATTCAAAAAAGACATTAAATACCTTAAGCAATTATGGAAGAGCCAAAACCCTTAAAAGACTTAAGAAGCCTATGCCCACTCACAGGTGACCAAACAAGTTTTTTCCATAAGTGAAGATTAAATAAAGTTTCCAATCCTTTCTAAACTTAATTTTTTTGTTTTAAGTAAAAATGTACTCTCTTGGCCAAGCATGCAACTAGGAGCTCGAGATGAATTTTCAAATGCTTAGTACATGATCCAGAAGTTGAATGGGAATATTATAATTTTAAAAGGATTTTATAATTTTTAAACTTAATTTTACAATCATTTATTTTTCTATTAAGTCTCACATCTTTATGAACAATCTCTAAGGAGTAAAACCCTTCTTAAGCCCTTATGCTTGGTTTTGGGAGATGAATTGTATTTTTTGAGTTATTTACTAAAAAAAAGGTTGTGTGAGATATTATTAGGAATATATGACATTTATACACATTTATCAGTCATAATTTTAAGGCAAAAGTTGGATAAGTTCAAATTTGTAAGTTTCAAGGTTTTGGCATGCAAGTGGGGACAGTCAAAAAATGTGTTTTTGAGAGTTTTAAAGGATTTGATGATAAAATATAATGATTTTAAAAGTTATATGAGATATTAAAATTCATTATGAAAAAATAATTATGTTTTGATACCTGATAAATCTCAATATATATACATATTTTGCTCTTCTTAGGTTTCTTGGTTCTCACTTTCTGAGTGTGTTACATGTCTAAATTAGTGATTTTGGATGATTTTATTAATTTAAAATGGACAAATAATGATTGTAATATTTTTTTAGGTATATATTTATCCTAATTAAAAAATAATTAAGTATTTTTACCTCATAAAACTCAAAAAAATGGCCAAACTCAGAGCTACATGTTCATAAATGAGACAAGGCAAGTTGAGGCAACCCCAAAAGATGCATATTTTGAGTTAGACTAAATTAAATGACTTTAAATTTGACATGGAGGTCTATTTTTATTTCATTGAAGTTTTAAAAGTTTTTAAATTCTAATAATGTACTTTAGGATATATAAAATGACAAATTACAGGTATATTAAAGAATCATTTCAAGGATTCTCACTTGCTTACTCACACATGGAGTTATAATTGAGTGTTCCAAGTCTTTACAGAGGAAAAATTTGATTTTATTATGATTATATATAATTTAAATGTATTAATAAATAATAATAAAATTAAAACCAATCCAAAACTATCTTCATGTAAAGAAAATCACTTTTAGGCAATCATATTGGCTTGGAAAACTCAAGAGAGCACAAAGATTGTATTTTCAAGAGTTATGATTGGAATTAAGAGATGAAATTTTACAATCTCTCATGGTGTTTTTTTAGGCTCCAAATGGCCTAGAAAAGCTCATAGTGGCAATTATTGAAGAAGGGTTTAAACTTTAAAACCTCCATAAATGGATTTAAAAAGATTTTATGTCATCATGGTATTTTTTTCAGGTTTTTAAGATACCATATATGGTCAATAAATCATCAAATACTTTCAATTCACCCTCAAGGTCTCCAACCATTAAATGATAAAGTAACAAGCCTTCACAAAGTGTCTAGAGGCTTTTAGAAGACCAAGTGGGAGATGTGATGAATTTGTAAAGTGGGATAGGTTAAGTGTAAATATTAATAAACTAAAATTATTTAATAATATTTCTATAATAATTAATACTTTCTCCATGTAGTGGATGATGACATCGCTCAAGTCATCATCCATTTCCCCCTCTTCTCTTTTCCATGTTCTTCTATATATCTTTATTTTTTTCTCATTGTAAGATAATTAATTTTGTGTTATGGTATATACCTACCCATTTTTTAATTAAAACACCTCTTTATATCAGTATAAGAGTTTATTTACCTTTATCTATGTTTTCATGTTGTTTTTAGTTGAGTTTATGCATGAATATTTTGTGAAGGATCTCTCTTTTTTGGTGTTTGTCCTCTCTCTCTCTTACCTATATGAAAGATAATTTTCTGTTTTAAGGTATTATTATGTGCTATATAATCCATGAGGTGAATATAGGATATGTATATGATCATCCTTTCCTCTATCTTATTGCCTCGAGCCTTCTTAAGAAACACTTATGCAACTAGCTAGTTATGGAGTTTTTGTGAGTGTATGAGTTCTTGAATATCATTTGTGTGTCTCAAATAAAGGAGGAGTGTAAAATATTAGTTTATCAATATTTTTTTCATTCATCCCTTTCTCCTCTTTCTAACCCTTTTCTTTGGTAATTAGTAGTTTAGAGTAGTTTTCTAAGAGTCTAATTGATACACCTAGGGAACTAGCCCATAACACATAGATTCACCTCCATTATAGGATACCCACATCTTAGAGGTGTTCCCATTGTGTGGATAGGCTGGAGAGAGCCTAAATAACCCTCTCCAATGGTTCAAATCTATGTCACAATAGTAACTCTTTTATAAATGCTCTCATATTGACTATTTGATTTTTAAGGGATTAAAAAACACAAGCCTTGTGTACTTTTAATTAAACATGCATACAAATACCATAAAAATAATGTGTGAAAAGTGGATAGGGTTGATTAATGACATGGAAAACTAGATTTTTTATAGTAGGTCTTATAATTTCTATAATATATGATTGATCTTGATCCCATGTTATATTTGAATTTACATACTTTTTTGCATTAAATAATCTTATGTATTAGCATGTGATTTAGTTCATTTTTGAAAAAAATGAATAAAAAATACTCATCCAATATAGCCATATATTATTTTAAAATAATATAATAGAAAGATAAAATTTAAGATCCTAAAAAAGGATATTATAAACAATAACGTGGAAAATAACACTAAAAATGATAAGAGAAAATTAAATGTGAGAAAAAGAAGAAGGAAAATCATCTATTTAGATTAATAAATTCCATTGAAACCCAAGGAAAAAATAAAGTGTTTCAATGTTAGATATTAGATTTTAGGTCAAAATACAATGCTTTTAGTGTTAGTGATTAGATATAGCATTAAAAGTAAGTTATTTGAATTTCAAGTTTAGATCCAAGGTCAAAAGAAGATTATTTTAATGTCAAATGTTAATGAATTTATCTAGACCCTATGATAAAAAAATGAAGCAATGCTCTACTAAAAAGTGAGTTCCCCAATATATTTTATAATAATTTTAATTAATTGGTTTTTTAACCCTAATTTAGATAAATTAAATAAAATATAACGTATTATTATAAATCAACTTTCAACAAGTAGAATGAAAGTAAAATATTGAATTTGATAAAGTGTAATAAATACCAGAAGGCTAACTATGAAAAAACTGAAAAAACTTAGTTGTTGTTTCTAAGATCTATTAGTTTGGACCTGACATAAGGTTGAAATTGACAAATATGAACTTATTCTACATGTACCTAAAATTTAAAACTAAAACTGGTGAAGGACATGATCATCCAACTTGGAATAATATTGATTGCCATTATAGTAATAAATGAGGGATTTGTCCTTTGATATAAATAATGAATTTAGGAAATGATCATTTATGACAATTTAAATTATTTATGTATGTAGAGATTTAACCTTCATATGCATGTTATATACCTACAAATGACTTATTCAAAGCTAAAACCCTAATATGGATTGTGATGATTGAAAACATAAAAATACAAAGAGTGGGAAGTATAATGGGCTCAGTTATCCCCATTCATGCCCATGATTATTTAACACTAAATATGTATCTAATATTTTCAAGATGGAATTTAATTTCATGTAGTTCTCCCACTTAAGGTGCTTTTTGCAATGTTGATCATTTCACTATATGAATGAATCTAGATATTGATATAGTTAATAAGACTCTTTAACCAATATCTCTCCATGAATCCATTATCACATCCATTAATCTAATGCATTGCACATGAAGAATAAACTATCTATTATCTACTATATTATGTTCTTTATCAAATAGTTTATAATAGAGATGTATAAATAGATAGAAGATAGGAGAATCCTAACCATCTAATGCATGTGGAACAAACTTCCCTAATATAGGAGGAAGTAAGGCCTAAACCCATCATTCTCATGAATTTGGTATAAACATATCTAATGAAATAACACCTAAGTAAGATAAGGATTAGGAAAGTAATATCCTACACCAACACCCCTCGCCCCCCCCATTAGGTGTAGCTTAGGTGGGTACAATAAAAGAGGTAGTGTTAAGCCATGTATCCCTATGGATGTAAATCCATATTTATTGAGTAAATGGATGTTAAGTTGCTATAACTATCAAGTCAAAATAAGAATGGTGATAAATACAAGGATCACTAAATATGAGCATTAAACTCCATAATACTTGGTAGAATGATGAACCTGAGGAAACATTACTTGAACACCCTCCAACAAGATGGTGATAAATGATCACAAAGATTGGCAAGGATGCACTGGTGTCACTAGTGGGGATGCCACTAGTGTCACTAGTGTGGATACCACATTGATGTCACTATAAGAATCATTAAGGAAGCCATGGAGTCAAGTAAAAAAATCCTCATATAGGTTTAGATAAAAAAATACTTGAATAAGACATCCATGAATAAAGGAGGAATTACGAAAACATTTTAAAAAGCATAAAATATACCTATAAATATGATAAAGTGAATAAAAAGAGAAAAAAAAAAGAAAAACTCCCCTCCAAAAGAGATAAAATAAGAATAGAGAGATAGAAACCCCCCAAAGATGATGTTGAATTAGTCTATATTCCTAGTACTCATAAGTCATAAAGAAATTCAATATGCATGAGTGGTCTGAATCCACTACTTGATCACAGAAACAACTAACATTGGGCTTCACCAAAATAGATTCAATCAAGAATACTATCAATGGTGTCAAAAGTAAAAAGTATTACTACATGTGCAAGGAATGATCAACATCTAAGAAGCATGATCTACACCACAACCCCATACTACTAACTAGGTGGAGTGATGATAAAAGGTCTGTATAAGTGGTCCAAATCCACTCTTTGAACACAAAAAAATCTAACACTAAATGCACAAGAATAGATCCATATCACATTGAAAGAGATAGTTGAACTATCAAAGAAAATAAGATGACACTGGGATTCACTAGAATAACTACACTACAAGCTGTGAGAGACTATCAACTATCAAAAAAGTGGTGTCAAAAATATAGAGAACCTATCTCAAATAAGATGGCTCCAAAAATGATAGAAGAGACAAGTAATTGAAGAAATGAAAAAGATTCCCAAAATAGAGCACACAAATGCATGAAGGTAGACAAGGATTAACAACAAACCCCTCGATGTCACTTTATAATTCAGCATGATTACAATATATCTTAATAAACACCAAATAAGAAATAAGGAGGACATTAGGCTTCATGAGAATATATCCAAACAAAGAGACTATCAACCTATCAAAATATCGATCAAGTATCATGAGAGATGTTCCAAATAATAAGGTAGAAAAAAATTATCTTCATATGAAAAGGAAAGGACTTAAGAAAGGGGCCTTGATGGGTACATGACAAAAAAATACAAGTGTGTCAAAGTGTCAATTCAAAAAATAGAATAGAGAATGTTGTGAGATGATGAAAGAGTATGGAAAATGGCAAAAAAAACCATCATATATGCAAAATCATGCCTAAAATAATCAACTACCAAACACAACAACCTAAAAATAACATTCAAAGGATGATAGACCGAATCAAAAATACATCTAAGATAGTGTAAAGTGTAAGATTGGAATAATCAATACAATGTGGGACAACAAATAGTGATGTGGGTCAAATCTCATTCAAATATGATGTCAGTTGTAGTTGAAAAAACATCCAAAATTACAATAAGAGAGTAAAACCCCCACGGTTATTGTATAGCCCCCCCCCCCCCCCCCCCCTCCTCAAATTTGGAACTTTACATTTTAGTGCATTTTTATTAAAATAAATGACACCAATAGATCAGGCATAAAAACATATACTTTTGAAAAAATAGAACTTGATTTCAAGCTACTGATCAAAAGATATAGTTTTTACAAGGATATCCCATCATAAATGGGTCAAAAATAAAACATTGCACCAAAAAATATTAAATGCTTGGATAAAATTAAATTATTTATACCAAATCTAGAAAAAAAATTAAGTAAATTTATATCAAAGGAAAATAATAATCTTCCACATATATCAATCTTCCATGCTGATTTTTCACTTTAAATACAAGATTTGATTTTTTCTTGATCATGCATAAAAAACCATAGAAAAATAGAATCACAAGGTCAACTTTAGAGTCTCATATATATTTGGATATTTATCATATTTTTTATGATGATCCATTTATTTAAACCTCTTTGATTCCTGTTTCCAATAGTCAAAGAATTTTTTGAATCAGATACTTATGTGAGGAGAAAAAAGATCTACAAGATAATTGTAGTTTTTTACAAAAACAATTTGCAGTTTCTCCAAAAAATTCAATGGAAAAAAAATATCAAAGATCCATACAAGACACATCCAATTACATTATTTTGAAGATAAAAATATGGATTCACTTATAATGAAAAGGTTTGTGGAGTATTATGCCTAGTGACATTCCTCACTTTCCAGATGAAGAAGTTTTTTATTGTATTGTATCCATGCAAGATGAGGCTCTTTGTTTGATTCACCTCCATTTTAAAAATAGTTTATAGTGCTATGTCACATGTGACACATAACCAAAGAAAGCTTGGGATTGGAAAAATATTTTTTACATTCCTTTCATGGTAAAAAAAGTATCACAACCATAAAGCTAATGCATTGCACATGAAGAATAATCTATATATTATCCACGCTCTTTTGTTCTTTATCAAATATTTTACAATAGAGATGTGAAAATAGGTATAATATAGGATAATCCTAAACATCTTATTAATTTATAAATAACTTCCATAATAAATGTGGAATTAAGGCATAAACACATCATCCTCATGAATGTGGGATAACCGTCTCTAATGAAATAACACCTAAGTAAGCTAAAGAGTAGGAATGTAATATCCTATACTAATAGAGATGGATTGAACACTTGATCATGTTTTACTTTGCTTTGGATAAAATAGGATTTTAACTTGGTTAAGGATTGCTTCAAGGGATTATAATTAGAACTGGGAAGAATAGGAAAGTTATTCTCAATGTATAGTGGCATAAGTATGACTCTATATTAAAATTTAGAAGTGTGATTATATGTCATTTAAGTGAGCTTATATATAAATCCCAATTGAAAAACCTAAGGCTAAAAATCTAAAAAATATTAATCACAATGAAAGCTAGGGTTCAAATTTTTAAAATGACCATTACAAGATGAAGGAAGGAAATTCCCCATAGGGAAAAAAATATTTTCCACTATTATCCCCTAAAGGATGGTTTTTTATTTTTGGAAACATGTAAATTTATGGTATGGATCTATATATACATATACTTAGAGGGGTTTTTAATCATTAAACTTTTTATCTTGGAACAAATAACACTTTATAAAATAAATAGTTCTATATAGGTGTTTAGGATAGGGTGAGGTTGTAACATCCCCACTGGGATTTACTAGAGTAATATATATATATATACATATATATGTGTGTGTGTGTGTGTGTGTGTGTGTGTGTGTGTGTGTGTGTGTGTGTGTGTGTGTGTGTGTGTGTGTGTGTACACACACACACACAGATATATATATATATATATATATATATATATATATATATATATATATATATATATATATATATATATATATATTGTGTGTGTGCATATATATATACATGTAATTTCTTTATATTACACCATGAGAATATAATTAGTGACCTTAGTATACATACTAAGTATGTTACTCATAAAATCAAAATGTAACTTCTATTAGTCACTGATCAATAGCATCACATGAAACTAAAAGAGAACTACATGTAGAAAGTAATTACATAAAATCTAACCATGACTAGTAAAATAATACAACCACTACTATCAATGTACAATGAGTAATTAATTACATTTTCAATAGGAATCATTTTTCAATAATAAATACGATACAAGATACAAGGCTCCATAAAGTATGAGTCTCACGAACTCTAATATCTCTGATAATCCCAAGTGTAGTCTCCAATAAGTATTATTGTAGGGAGGGAAAGCATCATCTAAGTGATTTTACACACCGATAACAAACCATTTATCCCTCACACAATCCCTCAATCATGTAATGGCCCTCCCTTCATAGTGTTTCTATCTAAATTTTGCTTTTTCTTAAGTGTGAAAAGAAGAAACTAGTTAAGAAGGGTGTGTAGAAGAATACATGTTGAATGTGCATGTGTTGAATCTAGAATTTGTGAGAAATATTTTTTGGATAGGGTATAATGACATATAATAATAAATCACTACCAAAAAACTTGTTGGTAAGATAATTAGTTAGATGGATTGCCTAGCGTGAGATAAATCTTAGAAGAGAAAGCTTTTTAGGAGGTTCTCAATCCATCTGCTTTTAACACTTAAATTTGTGAAAAAAAGGAAAGATATTTGTAATTAAAATATAAAATAACTGAAATTAAAAATAATTAAATAATATAAAATAACTAAATTAAGACAATAAAGTTAAGTGCTTTTAAAACAATGACTAAATAAAACAACTAATGCTGAAAATTAGTCAAAGCAAGGTTATGGTTTTGGTTTGGAATTTTAACAAGGGATTAAAGAAAGGTGGTTTGGTTGGTTGATAAATGAATAAGTTAATAAAAATTTAAATATTCAAATGGGATAAATTTTTGAATGGTTGATGAGGTAATAAGGTAAGTAGTTAAGATGGCAAAAGGTGAAGAGGATAAGGAGGGTAAAAGTGACAAAGGTGTGGATGGATAAAAGATGACAAGGGAGAAAATGGATTGAGATAATAAAATGACAAAGGAAGAAAATGGATAAGTAGGTATGAAGAGATTAAAAATACAAGGGGATAATAAAATGAAATTTAAGAAACAAAATCAAATGTTACCTTACAATCTTTAAGAAGAATGTTGTTGTTGTTGATGATGTTGTTGAAGATGTCTTGAGGCAATTTAAGCAGAGCTTCATTTCTTTGAATTTTTTTCCTCCAAGATGTGGATGAACTCCAAAATGATGACCTCCTTCAAATACTTAAAACAATATGTTAATAACCAAATAATAACTTCTAACTTAACCTTGGTTGAAGGAGAGGGGGGTATTTATAGCATTTGTTTTCAAGAACCATGCCAAAAGAGGGAATAGAAGAAGTATGGTGTCATTTTCCATGTGGTGCATGAGTGAGTCAAAAGATGAGGGTGGTGGGATTCCAAATTTTATCATAGGTTGACTATCTAGGTTGGTGTGTCTCCCACCTTGCACATGAGTCCAATTTTGAATGTGAATCATGCACATGGGTCTAAATAAGGCCAAAAGACTTTTCACCACCCTTTCTTATCTTCATCCAAGCACTTAAAAAGATGCCCCACAAAATGTGGGATAGTTTTCCATGTGGGTGAATGAATGATTCAAAATATGAGAGTGGTGGGATTTTCACCTTGATCATGGGTCTTCCATTTGGGTTATTGTGTCTCCCACCTTGTACATGAGTCCAATTTTGAATGGGAATCATACACATGAGCCTAAATGAGGCTACAAGACTTTTCACCACCCTTTTATTGTATTCAACCAATCACTTAATAAAATTACCCCAAAAATGTGGCACCATTTTATATGTGGGTGCATGAATTATTCAAAATATGAGGGTGGTGGGATTCCCACCTTGATCATGGGTCTCCCATTTGGGTTAAAAAGTCAAAACTAGGTGGATATAGTGCCCTTTGTATTTTCCAAAGAACTAAAGAGGTGGGTATCCCATTTTGAAGGAAAATTTCATGTGTGAAGACAAAATAAATGTTTAATGATGGCTACTTAAGTTGAAATTCTCCATATTTTAATGGGGGACCCTTGCGATGCTTAAATGAGGTCATTAAGCACATTGGGAAAGGGTCCCAAGTGGAGTATGATGTCCCACATCAATCCAACTCACTTCAAATCCATGACACTTACCACATCACCTCTCAAATCACCATCCATGTCACTTTTCATGTCACATACCATGTCACTTGCCATGTCATCATGAATAGTGATTGTGGATCCCATAGTGAATAGTGATAGTGAATAGTACTTTTGAATAGTACTATGTGAGTAGGAAAATAGTAATTTGGTTAGGTTAAGAGGGGTTGGTTAAGGATTAATAAGGTTTAAGGGGTATAAATGGGTCTTAAGGTATTTAGTCATCAAAAACTATAAGTGTGTAGTTTTCTAGTGTCTAGACATAGATGGATAGATAGTGACAGTGCAAGAATCTAGAGAGATAAACTAGTACCTGTGTGTTATAAGATTTATAATACATGATGTGTACCATAAATAAAATATTTTATAATGTGATATTGCATAAATATGTAAATCATACATAAGAAATGACAATGTCGAACTAAACATTACTTTGGCTAAAGTTTTTAAAAAGTTATTGATCTCTAGAATCATTCAAATACATACACACCACTTGATCAAATTAATTTAATATAGAATTGGTGAAGCTAAGTAAGTTATTTAATTCCATATCACTAATTAGTTAATAAAAATAATGTGACATTTGGATAATATAAATATAACCAATAGATTTATATAGATTACTTAGTATTAGCAGGCATAAAACATGCTAAACACTTGAATAATCAATATGAATAAATTTAGTCCATCAAAAATATGAATGAATCTCCACTATAATATTTATTACATAAATAATTATCATAATAAATACAATTTTTACCAACTAGGTATAGTATATATTTAGACTACTTGTTTCTAATTTTTGTAAGTAAATTCAAATGTAGTAAATTCTAAGATAAAAAACAATATCATAATCTGATATTTTTATGTACACATTACTTAATTATAAAAAACTAGTCATATGATTTCAAATAATAAAATAAATCATCAACCAAGTCATATTTTACATGAACATAATCTTTCATTTATACGTCTTGTTATGTTTTTAGGAGATTGTATGCATATTTTTGTACTTTCTTGTCCGTCAAGATCCAATGACGATTTTTAAAAGTCAATAAAAATTTAGCTATATGAACACATCCTAATGCACTAATATATGTTATATATGTATATGAGTACCTAACTCCTCACATAGATATATTTCATATATTTATGCACCATATTAATTACATGTATAATATAATATATGCATTCCCATTTACAAATATTGTTATGTTATATTAAAAATATATTTCCATTTATGGTAAATCCAATTAAATTAAATACTATATTTTCCCCAATTCAAGTCTTAAACTAAATAAACATTCTAAATTTTTGACAAATAGAGTTAGTAATTTATTCACATTTAAATTTTTATTTGTTTAACATTCAAAGGATTTTATACATTATATAGTTTCATATGTGTAAAATAAATCAAGTCAACACCCACTCGTATAACAAACCTTTACACAATTTAAATTCATATTTGAACCCTAAAATATTCAATGTAATCAGTTCTCATATTTAATTACAAGTTTGACTATGTTGACTTCCTTGCATATAAAATTCAATGGTTAAAGACTCAATAACAAGATATAGGTTTCATAACAAAACATGCTCATTGAATTTATTCACATATATAAAATATAAATCATAATATATGTATGTATGTATGTTTGTATGTATGTAGTTCCAAGTTACACTAAAATCCAATCCATTATCAATTCCCCTATGGAATGTTTTAAAAAAAGTCAATTTGATTATAATAATCATTCCATAACTTCCAGTAATTTGAGCTCAGAGTTAAATTAGGATTTACATGAATATACACATAGTCCTTGTTTACATAGGATTCATGATTTTGTAAAATAATAAAACGCAGTCCTAAATTTGTATTATCAATTTTAATAATCATATGTATGTTGTTTGTGTGTGTGTCTATATATATATTTACATTTTTTAATAACAAATATATATACAATCCATATATTCTCACTATTTGAATAACAAAATTTCATAGTCCATATATATATAATTTCACAATTATATATATAAAATGTACATAGTCCATTTATATTCTCATAGTTTAGTAAAATAGGGTACACAGTCCATATTTATACATATCAAAACTATTAATGTATTTCAAAACAACCAATACATACAATGTTCATATAAATATGCTCTCGATCAAATTAAAATATACATAGTCCTTTGTATTATATATGTATACTCAAAAATTTGTAATCCATCTTATTGGGTATATAGATATAATATAGGTTTCCAACTATAATTATCTATCATGTATACCAAACTCATCTGCCTAGGATTATATATTTCCTAAGGGCATTTTTCCATTAAAAGGAAATGAATCCATTTAACCCTATCTAATATGCACAAGATTTAATTGTCTTTCAATAAGGTCTAAAGGGATACATGTTTAGTTATGTGGATGGATGAGCCATCCATAGGGATAAACTTATATTAGTATTAAAATGAAAAACAAATCCAAAAACCCTAGGAGATAATTTAAAAACATAGATTTTTCCTTTTTCCACACAATAATAAAATAAAAATACCAAACTTATAAAATCTTCCAATTGAAACTGTATGAACCAAACAATCTCTCTTTCACTCTGGTATTTCTCTTATCCTCTTTGTGCCTCTCTTCTCTATCTGTGCCTCATACTCTTCACCATCTCTCCTCTTATCACTATTTTTCTTATCTATCTTTTCCATTAAATCTTGCATGTAAATTTTAGCTCATAACTTGCAGTTCTTCATGCATAATCTAAATTATTTACTCAAACTAAAACTAAACATAGTTAACTACATTTTAACTAAGCCAAAAAAAAACCCTAATTTCTTTTAACTTTCCCCAAGTTTGTTTAATCATGAATTTAATCTATTAAATCATGCATGACCAATCTATGTTACATGTTCATGTATCACCACTTTTAACATTATTCCATAATGATAACTAACACTTGAAACTTACCATGGTCTATGCATGCTAACAAAGACTAGGTTTTAGTTATTAGGATGGTTTTAGGATATAATGCAATTTTGTTAAGAACTTGGTAAAGATAAAAATATCATGGCTTTATTAATAATGTGACTAATATAAAGTCTATTATATTATTTTATCTAAAATGATAAATCTGACAATTATTACACCAAACATAATAGTATTCTAGTAATGTAATCATTATGTTATTAATGCATTATATATAATATCCTATATATTTTGTTATCTATATATATATAAAGGTCTTAATCCATATAATGATATTCATGAATATTATAATGATAACCAGATAATGTCCTAAACATTACAAAGGCATTGTGTTTAACTTATAAATAGTAGTAACCAAATATTATTCATGTATATTTACATTCTCATAAGCATTAACAATCATGAATACCATAGAATGACATAATCATATAAAAATATTATACATTAAATCTACTTATAATATCAAAAATGCAATCACACAAGATTAATTCCAAATAAGTATTAAACTAAGTTATCACACAACTAACATGCATAATCACTTATCAAAATATAAATAACATAAAAAATGTACTAATGATAAAAATTTAAACAATGCATATAATGTGTACAATCTAATATGGTGTGTACATGGGTTCTAGTCATTCCTCTATAGTTCCCCAACACCTCCATTTATGTCATCCTCTCTAATGATTCTCTTATTCCATCATGCTCTAAGGTATGAATCTCTCTTGCATCCAACTCATAACAAAAAGATAATTATCCCATAACATCATAATATATATCATAAAAAACTATGCAACAATAAATAAATATGATCATTTTAAATAATTTACCATACAGATAACTCATAACAATGTAATCATGAAATCAAAGCAACATACAATTGTCCCATAATATCATATGACTTAAAGATTTTTTAATAATTAATTAATTAGTTTAACAACCATAATAATCCATGAATAATTAGGTAAATCAAAATTTGAGAAATCAAGATGTGATACCCTTCCCCCTAAAGCTAGTCATGCTTCCGATGATACTTATTCAAACACTAGTTCTTAATAAAAAAAACATTATTTATAAGAACAATAAAATAGTATGTAGTATCAAATCAAGAAAAAAAATATGGAAATATCTTGTATAACTTATCATAGTCCTTCCAATTAAAACTATCCTTAGACTATTAGTACCGTAAGACCTTGTACTATGACACTTCTATATTACACAAAAGAAGTTTTTGAGTGTTAATTACTTTTATTGGTTCTACCATGACCACCCCCAAGATATAGAAATTATAAAGCATTCCAATCCAACATGTGTGAAGGATCAGCTATATAATTTTTAGGATAAGATACATGGAATAAATTATGTAGTAGTGCTAAGGTTGGTAGCAATGCAAGCCTATAGAATATAGGATTGACCATTATAAATCCTTGAAGGATCCCACATATCTTAGTGAACCTGAATTTAATCAATTTCTTCTATAGTTTAACATTCAAGAATACTTTATCACTTACTAAAAATTTCCTAGCTATTCTCTTTAGATCAGCATAACTCTTTTACCTATCATTGGCCTTGGCCAATCTCTACCTAATTATTCTAACTTGTTATTCCATTTTTGAAAGCATCTCATGTCCAAAGACTACCCTATCTTCTAGCCTATCTCAATTGATTGGTGTCCTACACCTTATTCCATATAATGCTTCAAATAATGCCATCTTCAAAGTAGATTAGTATGAGTTATTTTAAGAAAATTTAACCAATAGAAGGTATTCCTCCAACTTGTATTATTTATCCATTAATTACATACAAAGGAGATACTATAACACTTGATTAGGTCACTTAATTTGATCATCAATCTATGAGAGATATGCAGTACTGAAATTTAATTATGCACCCAAAATTAAATTTAGAGTTAACCAAAACCTATAAGTCATCCTCATATCATGATCTAAAATGATGTTATCTATAAATCCATGCAACTGATACACTTATTTTATAAATCTTTTCACAAGATTAGGTGCATCATCTATCAAATTGTATGGTATAAAATGAGATACCTTGGTTAGTATATCAACTACAACCAAGGTAAACTTTAGAAAAAGTCTATAGTGATCACCTACCACTTTCATTCCAATATGTCATATGGTTACAAAAAATAATTTGAATGTACATGTTTAGTTTTCACTCATTGACATTCCAGATAACATGACACAAAATCTGCTACATCTTTATTGATTCCCTTCCAAAAATAAAGTGGTCTAATCTCTACCATAAACTTGGTTACTTCTGGATGTCCTAAATATAGGGCATTATTTAGGTCCTATTCTCACCAAATATTTCACACTAGAGGAGATTCTTCAAGTATCCTCTATATTTGGGCAACATGGAAATACTTATAGCTATGTAGATTTACCTATAATAGAAGTATACCTTTAGGTTTAAGGGCTAGCTCCCTAAATTTTCCTTAAAGGGATTATCACCTACACTAATTATTTAATTATGTGAAAAGGGAAAAAAGTATACATGAAATAAGGTTACTATAATGGGGTGATGAATCATAATTATTTCCACAAGACCATCATAGTTCTTTCACTAATAAATAAGATCTACAACACTAGCTTCAAAGTCGTAGAATACTCCAACATTAGTATTTCAATATGGAGGCAATATGCATGAGGACTATCTAGGGTAAATGAACCAAATATAGGTTTTAGTCACTAAATCCACTTGTAAACTTAAAAATATACTCATAAACTTTAAAACACGTCATATGACCTGCTAGAGTGGAATAACTTTCATCAAACATGAAAGGATTGAGAGAAAGCAAGGATATATGAATATCTCTTAACTATTCATTATACATCTCTTCACACACTTTGAAATGATAATATATGAAATAACACCATAATTTATTTAATTTTCAAAGTTAAATTAAAATTTAAAAAATATTAGGGCTTTACCATACATGGAGTGGAATTAATCTACTAGAGCCAAAATAACTACTACTTATAGAATTTGAGAGAGGAGAAAAGAGAATGAAGTCCAAGAGTAACTAAACCACTTGTAAATATAAGAGAGGGAGTTAAATATTCAAGATAAAGGAATATGGAATATACCATGAAAGGTATACTTGGATAAATTTCCCTCAAATATTAAAACTCCTAAAATGTGGTGTAGGGTTCTTCATTTGCTTGCTTAGAAACTACATTCATCATTTGACTTTCCATGAGTGCTCCATAATATACTAGGGATAGGTGAGATGATTTAAATATGAAGGGGGGGATTATAAAAAATACCAAACATGCATTGGTTTCATCCCTAATAACTAACATTCTTTTGTACATGAGCTATCACTTCCTATAGTCATAGTCACCCTCTTTTCACTCACCCTTCACATATGACACCAAAGAGGGCTTCAATTTTAAAAAACAATCCATAAAATGGAGTGTATGACACTTATAAAGGGTCCTCATGTCTATATATTCATTAGGTAGAGCTTAAAATTCCTCCCACTTATAATTTTCACCTTCTCACATAATGGTCATTCCTTGTTCACTATGCTAGTTTGGACTAGTTGAGATGAAGGTGTTAGCAGAGGTAATTGTGAACTCAGATAATGAAATAAATGGATATTATAGGTTATATTATGTCATAATATATCTCCCAAAATGATCCTAATCTATTAAAACCCTTTTTTTGTTTGAATAATACACAAAATTGTCAATAAAAACCATTTTTCATCCTATTTGTATAAGTAGGATACAACTTAGTTTGATGGGAAGGATCCCTAGAGAGTCCTCTCCAAGATAAAATCACTTTCATTCTCATTTTATCCCATCTAGATGCCTTTCCTTATTCATCTTTCACATTGGGTCCTTAGCAAGGGTTTTATAGGGTTTTAACCTTTAAGGATTGTTCATACAATTGTGACATTCAAACCCTAAATAAAGTCCACAAATTGAACATTCAAGACACCTTCCAAAATATCCTTTGTCCTTGATCTCCCATTATAATCATCCATGTTGTTGTGAGTTTCCCAAGTTGACTTCTCAAGCTTCTCTCTCCATTCTACATGCCTTATGATGATATTAGGCCAATAAATGAGTTCTCCATGATTTTTTCTACATGATAAATTTTGAACACACCTAATAACACCCTATGAACATGTTCCAATTCATTTTAATGTTCATATAGTGTTATAAATGGAAAGGACCTCCCTTTAGGCATTAGGCCTAGATTAGGCCTAGTAGAGATTGACTACATACTTGTAGGTTTGGGTAACATTGTTTGGTCTTAAGCATCTAAAAATATTTCCATATTATTTTATGACAATCATAGCTCATGACACCCTCCTTAAATTTTGAGTCTCTTTGGCACCTTTATTTCATCATTGACCTACTAACCTGTAGATTTTTCATCTTGGGAGTGCCCTCTATCTAAGATAGAATAAAGGGAACTTCCCCAATTTTTATAGAAAATAGGGTGATATTAAGGTATTATCCAAGTCATAGGGATACTATATGAAATTTTTTAGAGCTTGGTAACATGAATATCCCTTTTAAAAATCATCAAACCCTCAAGGTAGACTATGTGGTGCTCACTATGTCTAGGGTTGGTATGTGGACTATATGTTGCATGAAAACCCATTCCATGCTTTATTTACACTATATAAGGATATTATGAAGTGGTAATTATCTATATGAGGGTACTAAAATCATGGTTATCCTCCAAATTTTTCCCAAATCTTTCATTACACACTCTCTCTTGACTGGTCTAGACTGTGGGTTGACTGTGACTATGTTTCTCTTTAGAGAATAATTTGCCTATGGGTGAACTTCACATTTTAGACCTTGTATCATTAACTCACCATATTATTTAATTCATTATTATCATCCTAAATTCATTTAGGTCACTTCACATCACATCCATGTTAAGCTAATCACTAAAGTAATCATACCTTAGAACACTATTAACTATACTCAACTATAGTTGACCCTTCTTAAAGTAAAAATAGAACATGTAGGTGTATATGCAGGATTTAGAACCTATGTCACATGATTTAGTATCTCTTTTGAGGCATTTTTAATCACTTACAACATTTATATGTTCTTATTTTCATTCTTTCATGTCTAAGTCTATATCAAGAGACTATAGGTACCTACAATCATTTATAGGTGGTGTTTTTTAGAAGTAATGGGGTACCTATTGGTGATGATGCAGGTCAAAAATCACACTTAAAATTCCCTTGATGTTATTTATATCCTTGGTATGTATTTTAACTCAATATATCACTTTACCATAAAAATATTCTCCTTCTTGCTTAAATAAGAAATAGAAGGTCATTTAGATTTCCAACATTATTGTAGACACTGAAAGGTTGTAATGAAAGAATACCAAGAATGGATGCTTCTTAACATCATTTTCCTCTAGTCAAACACCCACTCTCTTTTGAAATGTTCTACCCCTTCATGAAGGATACAATATGGATGCATTTACCTTCATCAAGACTCTATGTCACATCATTATATAGTTACACCAAAAGTGGTTAGGGCTTTGTTTTGGGGTTTATAGGAAAACTTGTCCCTAAAGCTTAGTTCTTAAAAATCAACATGGCTTTTCAAGCTTTACAGCCTCTTAATGACCTAAATCATGTTTATCATTCTATCTCCAACTTATCAAGACCTTAAGGAAGATATTCAATCATGTTCTAACTCCATGCAACACTTTTCAATTATATGTGGGGGGCATCTATAGGTGGACATTTTAGTATATAGGTAGTTATTATGAATATGTGTAGTATGCATGATGTATGGGCTTGTCACCAGTATTAAAAATTCTCAATGCCTCTAAATGGATCCTTTCTCCCATGAAGGCATTTAAACTAGTCACAATGCCTTCATTTCCATGTGATTATCTCTTGAGAGCACATGTAGATGCACATTGGTGTTGTAGACCTGTGTACCTATGAGAGCTTGTTTCCACATTTTATCTATGCCATTTAACAGATTATATTGATTTATTATGCTCTAATAATGTGTTTAACAAATTAATACTCTTTACCTATTCTCCATGAATGTTATCAATCCTTCTCACACCCCATTCACCATGATTGTAAATGAATACACCTAGAGCAACCTAACTGTGTGAAACATTCTTGACTACAAATCGATGGTTGATAGTTTTTAGAGTGATATTGGAAGGAAAGTGGATAAGTAATACTTTAAAATCATGAAATTTATCACCTCATATTAATTTTAAATCATTACAGAGAAAGAAACCTTCTGTAAATGGTGAAATTTGACTGCAAGTCCACTTGGTGATATCAATCTATAAATTGAACTATTTGATTCATAAAATCCATTCCAAACATGAAAAAAAATATAGAAAACATGAGTTAATTAAGTACAAATCCTTTTTAAACCATTTCACCAACTAGATAATATAGACATGCTCATAACAAAAGTTAAACCTATAGGGTGTGGGGATTGGTAAGCAAAATAAAATAGTCAACTTCTTAAGAATGGTTCAAAAATCATAGACATAAATTATCCAAAATATTTTAATTAAAATTAATTATACCAAGTTTATTATCCACCACCAAGATCATTTGACTTAGAACCTCTCTTATTGATTGTACCATCAGAAGACATGTTGACTAGTTTTGTATGCCTAGTGGAGTGATGGAGAATATAAATGATTTTGGTACATTTTTTATTCTTCCAAATAATATCAAGCATGTAAATGAATTTATGGAATTTATATATCCATTCCACAATCTTGTGCCTCATAACACTCTCTTTTATAATCCATACAACTACCAAAACTCCTTTTTCACTTATTTTATCGATTTTAGTTAGAAACATACATGTTTAAAATAGGAATGACACTTAAAACAAGGAATATGAAATATTTTATGTTGGGAGAGAGATTATAACACTTTTATACCTATTAAAACCATACCACTTTTATATATGACCAAAATATGCCCTTAAATGACATAGGATGACAAAAGGACTAAATTAGACTAATATAATGATAGAAACACATAAAATGACATAAAATTGACCATGAAACATCATAAAACATGATAATAAACCATTATACAAGTTTTTAACTATAGGGCGTTGACTTATTTAAACTTGCTATCAAAATAGTCAACATTCTTGGTGATTTTCCAAGGGTGGTATGTTTGTTATGCCAAGACCAATAACCTAATCCTATCCATTTGGTCATGGATTCACATATACACAAATTTTAAAATCAAATTTAATTTGAAACCACACCAAACAAAAATTAATTAAAAACAAAAAAATACATACCAAAGGAAACAAATATGTGTTCAACTAGAACACTTATGAAACACAACACACAACTTAAAGAAAGACACACACACCTAATATAATATTCACAAATCCTCAATCATTAGGTGAGAAACATTTTACCATACTAAAACTAGGGTTTAATATGGTTCCTCTTGCATATTTATCACTGCATGAAGGCAATATAGCATGTGAAACATGCTCAACATCAACCACTTAAATGTGTAGATGATCAAGAGGCTTACCATCTTTGGATCTTATTATGTCTACAAGTGAACTATTTATAAATTTCATGAATGTACTTTTATTCTCTCCAAATACCTTGATTTAGGTTTCAAATTTATTGATCTTTGTCAAATCTGATTGATACTCCTTAAATTGTATACTATAAGGTATGGCTATTACCTCATTCCTTTCATCCTCTTGGGCATGATGTATTTGATGTGTATTATCATTCAATCCATTTTCATCATGTTCCAATACCTCTTAATTTGTATTTACCTTGGATGGAGATCTTGAATATTATTTAATCATAATAAAAGCTACCCTAGACTCATGAAACTCCTCGTTCACTGTAAACCCTTAGATAACATATTGGCATAGACTTTCATGCTTGTTAGACTCATTAGCAAACACATCAGATATATACTTCTTAGAAGGTGGAATAACATTACTTAAGTATTAAAACTCTTAACCTATGGTATTTAAAATTTTCCATAATACATCCTCCTCTTCTTCATGAGTGTCATCATCAAGGCCAGCCTCATCAATTATAGGTAGAAAGACATCATTATTCTCACTATAGTGATTAATCAGGTTATTCAATTTATCATCATCATATTCATGGATCAAGTAGTTACTCTCAGCATCTTGTGAGAAATAATGATCAACACTTACCTTAGCTTCCTCAAATGGTTCTTCATGGATGATATAGGTGCCAAGGTTAGTTTTCTTAAAGTATGCATAAGGATCATTCTCATAAGCATCTACACCATACTCATCTAGAAACAAGTTAGTTATGCCCTAAAGTTTAGAATCACCACCATCCACATTAGACTCTTCTTTTTCATTGATAACATAATTCAAGTTAGATTTTGCATCAAAATAGGGTTCAATGTGAAACCTTGCAAGAGGATGAGTTATTATGGTCACCTTGGTTTCATACCTTATCTTAAAGGCCAATAAGGACCAGTCAGCTAAGAGGTAGACACCTATCTTGGTTGTAAAATATCTTGAAAGGTAAAATATAAAGTGAGCATGTAAGTCCACAATAACAATGTCTTGAAGGATAGGGAAACTAGGATAGTCATGGAGAAAAACTTTCAAACCTTTGATCAACCCTATTGTCTTATCAGATCTACCATATAACTGAAGCAATCCTTTGCTATGAAGTTAATATTTTAGGCCCAACTTATAAACTATAACTTTGGGCATGACTGATGTAGAGGCACCACTATCAACTATACAATTATGTACCAATTTATCCCCCACTATGAGAGTGAGGTAGAAAGGTGGAGGATTATCATATTTGGTAGATGATTCCATAATGTTGTTAGGGGAATTTGTAAGAGAAACATGACCATGAATTTGACTTGAAGGTGAAATAATAGTATGGATAGTGGATAGTTGTTTTTGTAAGAGCTCCTTTTGGCTAGGCATATGAAAGACATCCCATAAAGAGATAGATGAATTGTAATTCTTCAATTAATCAACTATGTTTAGATAATAAATGCTTACCTTCTATTGAGTCTTTGGATGCAATTTTTTTTTGGAACTTGAGGAATTGAAACACCTTGATCACACTTTACCACATTATAATTTGGAGGAGGTGAAGGAGTATTTAGAACTGTCATTCTTGTAGCCATGCCTTAATACATTATAGGAGGATTAGATGAACCTGTAGGCATATTACTATCACCTCTTAAATACTTATTCTTGGATATAGTGTTTTCTATAATAGAAGTTCCTTAATTGAGCACAAAAGTGTCCTCAACTAGGAAGTTGGTGAATATTTCTCCTTGAGGCTGCCAACCTTTATTTACTTACATTAAGACTTCATATATAGATGATAAGAGAGGACTGAATCTTCCTTGAGAAACTAGAGATTTTTATCCACCACCATTAGCATCCATGAATTGACCTTGTTTCCAATATTTTCCTTGTACCAAGTTTCTTTGCACCAATACCATCTCTTTTGTGTTGGTGGTGGAAGTAGGATTATATGCATTGGCACACCTATTAAATTTATGCTTCCCTTAACCTCTTCCTCTCCCATATTGTTGAACATATTGTTGTTGGTAAGGATAAATATTTTGGTATGCACCTTTTATATTATTGGATTACCTATTTTTAGCCTCTAAAGATAGGAATCTTGACCTCCAATCAACATCATCTTCTACCTTCTTAGGATCATCTCTAGGCTTGGTGTTGGCATTACTAACTTGGGCCACACTTGGAGTATTAGCAATAATATTAGGAAATAGAGGCATAAACACCTTAGGAGGAAACTGTCCAACTTAAATTATGCCATTCTCATCTCTAATGGATAGTTTATATTATTTGAGAAGAGTGAAACCACCCATGTATTTTAGCATGATGGAAATATTAGTATCAATTGCTCTCAAGTATGTAATAAAGACAAAACTAGAAGATGGTCTCATGGGAGGAGGAATTGTATACCAAGTCTTTTGAAACATCTCATTAAATTCATGTATTATTTATTTGGGATATCTTTGGATTACATTGAGCTAATGTATGAGAGAAGTATGGTCACTTTCATCTTCAAACATTGAAGTTAGAAACACTCCAAAGTCATCCCATGATGTGATGCATCCACCAAGAATAGTCCTATACCAATCAAGTGATTTACCTCTATGGGACATGGCAAGGAATCTAATGGAAATATTCTACTCAATTACATTATGGAAACTACAAAAATGGAGATATCCCTTATGTGTTCACTAAGTGTGACATGACCTTCACCATTGAATGTAGGCACACTCTTTGTATCATTGGGGGAAATGGCATCATATGCATGAAGATGTTTTGAATTCTTAGTGTTGAATGCTGGTAAGGCATGCTTCTTATCCATTATTTTTTATAGTTATTCACTTTCTTGTCTATAAAAATCTACTTGATCTTTAAAGGGTTGATTAGGGTAAGGGTATTGAACTTCAAGAGGATGTTCAGGTTGAATAGGTGGATTGTTAGGATTGAGAACTATACTATATGATGACCTAGTAAGTAAAATAAAGTATGAGAGAAAATATATGAAAAAAAATGGTATAAAACCATATTTTACCTTAAATGGAGTCATAAAATGCTGAGTAACACACCAATTTGCATCTCATGTTATCAAGATAAACATTCACCTTGACAAGTTGTATTGAGGATAATGTGTCCCAACGAGCATTCCATAAATGTTATCACCAAATATTTCACCCTAGAGGAGGTTTTTCAATCCTCCTCAATATTTTTTAAACATTGGAATACTTATAGGTATTTGAGTTTACCTATAGTAAAAGTAAGTAGACCTTTAGGTTTAAGGGCTAGCTCCCTAAATTTACCTTGAAGGGCGTATCACCTACACTAATTGTTTATTTAAAGGAAAAAAGGATAGAAGTATGAATGAAATGAAGATAATATAAGGGGATAATACACCATAATTATTTCCAAAATACCATCATACTTATTTCACTAATAAATAAGACCTAAAATACTAGCTTCAAAGTCCTAGAATACTCCAACATTAGTATTTAAATATGGAGGTGATATGCATGAGGAATATCCAAGGTAAGTGAAACAAACATAAGTTAAAGACACAAAATCAACTTATACACATTAAAATAAACCCATACATTTGACAACACTTTATATAACCTATTAGATTGGAACAACTTGCATCAAATATGAAAGGATTGATATAATCAAGAATAGATGAATATCTCTTAACTATTCACTATAAATATATTCACACACTTTGAAAATATCATATATGAACTCAAAAAAATTATATTTTTTTCTAAACTACAAAGTACATTGTTAAAAATAGTAGGGTTTCACCATACATGGAGTGGAAATAATCTACTAGAGCCAAAATGGCTACTACTTATAGAATTTGAGAGAGGAGAGAAGAGAATGAAGTCAAAGAGTCACTAAAACACTTGTAAAGTTAAGAGAAGTAGTTACATATGAATGAGAAAAGAATATGGAATATACAATACAATTTCTACTTGGATAAATGTCCCTCAAAGCATGAAACTCCTTAAATGTGGTGTAGGATTCTTCATTTGCTTGTAAAGAAATTGCCTTCATCATTTGAATTTCCATGAGTGTTCCAAATCAAACTAGGGAAATGTGAGATTATTTAACTATGAAGGGGGGAGGGGGATTATAATTAAGACCTAACATGCATTGGTTTTGTCCCTAATCACTAAAATCCTTATGGACATGATTTATCACTACCTAAAGTCATAGTTACCTTATTTTCACTCACCCTTCACACTTGGCACCAAAGAGGTGTTTAATTTTCCAAACCAAGCTACAAAATGGAGTTTATGACACTTTTAAATGGTATTCATTTCTATACATTCATTAGGTAGACATTAAAATTCCTCCCACTTACAATTTTCACCTTCTCACTTGGTGGTCATTCCATGTTCACTATGATAGTTTAGACTAGCTTAGATGAAGTTGTTAGCATAGGAACTTGTGAAATTAGATAATGTAATAAATGGATATGAGAGGGTATCATAGGTCCCATTATATCTCTCAAAAATATCTTCATATCCTGAAACCCTTATGCACCTACACAATACACAAAACTGTCAATATAATCCATTTTTAACCTATCTATGTAAGTAGGGTATAACTTAGTCTAATGGGAAGGATCCCTAGAGAGTCCTCTACAAGATTAAATAACTTTTATGATAATTTTATCCCATATATATGCCTTTCCTTCTTCATCTTTCCCATCAAGTCCTTAGCAAGGATTTTAGAGGGTTTTAGCCTTTAGGGATTGATCATATAGTTATGACATTTAAAATATAAATAAATTCCACAAAGTTAAAGTTAAAGACCCCCTCAAAAATCTCATATATCCTTGATCTCACATGATAAGCTTCCATGTTGTTTTGAGTTTCCCAAGTTGAATTATCAAGATTCTCTCTCCATTCTACATACCTTGTTATGACCTTGGGATAATAAATGACTTCCCCATGCTTTCTATGAATGATAAAAGCTTAAAAACACCTGATAGCCACTTATTAACATGTTACAACTCATTTTAATGCTCATATAGTGTTATAAATGGAAGGGACCTCCCTTTAAGCATTAGACCTAGATTATGCCTAATAGAGATTGACTGCATACTTGTAGGCTTGGGCCAACGTATTTGGTCTCAAGAATATATGAAGATTTAACTATGTTTATTTATGACTAACATAACTCATGACACCCTCCTGTAAGGTTTTATGTATCTTTGGCACCTTTCTTTCATCATTGAACTACTAACTTGCATAGTTTTCATCTTTGGAGTGCCCTCTATCTGAAATAGAATAGAGGGAACTTACCCTATATACCCAAAAAAGAGGGTGGTATGAAGGGATTATACATGTGATAAGTATATTCTAGGTAAATTTTTAGAGCTTGGGCACATGAATATCCCCTATGAACATCATCAAACCCTCAAGGTAGACTGTGTGGTGTTCACTATGTATAGGGTTAACATGTGGACTATATGTTACATGAAAACCCACTCCATGCTATGTTTCCATTATATAAGGATATTATGAAGTGGTAATTTTCACTATGAGGGTACTCCAAATATGCTTATCCTCCAAGTTTTTCCCAAAACCTTCATTTCACACTCTCTCTTGACTAGTCTAGATTGTATGTTGACTATGACTGTATTTCTCCTTAGAAAGGAACTTACCTATAGGTGAAATTTTCATTTTAGATCTTATATCATTGCCTTGACATATTATTAAAGTAATTAGTATAATCCTTAATCATTTAGGTGACTTCATATCATATACATACTAATCTTATGGACACTAGAAAACTATACACCATGGCTCTAGATGTCACATTAACCTTTAAACCACCCCTTGGTCCCCTTTGGGTTAGATTGTTTACCAATTCTCCCATTATTAACCTTAAACCATTTCCTTGGGAATTGACCACTAGTAACTGATATATTAACCAATTTTGTCTATCCCTTTAACCACTAATGGTCAACCCTCAACTATCGATAGTTGACCAAAACCAATGGTAGTTACTTGAACTCTTACATGATCAAAAGAATCAACTGAAACTCACTCATTGGTTACTAGATATCTAATTGTAGTCTATTGTTAATATTATCAATATGTGATTAGACTATTTGATAAACCATTTGTTAAACTCTTCATTTCAACCTCCCTTTGCTCTATACTAAGAGAGGAAGAGAAGGTTAAAATCATTTCATTTTAAGAGAATGAGATTCTAACTCTCAAGTGAATCCAAAAAGCTTCCCAATGAACCAAGAACCTATTTAGAGGTTTAGGGTGATTTTATAACTCATTATCTTGAACCAAGGTACTATTACTCTACTGACATTACCCTAGGATCCACAACAAGATTTAAGCCAACACCAACATTCCTCAGACCAGCAACACCTCAAAGCTAAGTTTCTATGTTTTTTAATCAAGATTTAGTAATTAACTCTATTTATTTTATTGCTTGTGTCATTCCCTTTTATTTTCCTTTCATCTCATTTTCTTGTGTTAGACTTTTGAAAATACAAACATTTCACCTCCTACCCAAAACCACACTCAAACCATTCTCACTCACCTAAACACCCAATCCTTAAACCAAATACCTCTAAGCATTACTTTTTGTCTCACAACTAACATCCAATCTAAGCGTCACTCCCAGAACCTATCTGTAACTCTCCTTAATAGACTTATTTTACCAAACCAAATCCCACAATAACCACTGATGGTCTTACCTAAATACTAATGGAATTTTCTAACCACCAATAGTTAACAACCTCCAATGTTCACCTAACCCTTGAAGGTCATATCCAACCATTGATGGTCACTGTGTGTCTATTTTCACAATAACAAGATAATTTGACCCATCTACCCATACCCAAATTCCACTTTCTGATTTTTTGTTTTATCATAGAACTTTAACTTATTTTTTGAATCAAGTTTGAGTAATTTATCATTAGAATTCAATCATTTATTACTATTTTTAAATAAAATTCACTTGTTTCTTTTCAAGCATTTCTTGTATTTGATTTTAATACCTTATGTTATTTCATGAAATCACCCATTTTTAGTTTATGAGAACTTAAGTGTTTTAAAATTCTGGATTGACAACCTCTAATTAAGCTTGTGCTTCTGAGATCTAGCTCATGCTAGGCCATCCACCCAACTATCTCACTAATCCACCATTTTCTATATTGCTTTCTTATTTGTAGGTCATCCTCCCCAAGCAAAGAGGATTATTGATAATTGTATGGATTCACAAGTGCACAACATATCTAGGTTCTACTAACCTTACCCTTATTTTAATTTTTATAACTTTCTTTCTAAAAAAAATAAATAAAATTTTAGTGAAACAAAGCCAATCACCAAGGTAGTTATACCTTAGATCATTGTTAATTACAATCAACTATAGTTGACCCTTATTAAAGAAAAAATGGATCCTGTAGGTGCATATGCAAGATCTATAACCTATGTCACATGATCTAGGACATGTTTGGAGGCCTTTAGAGGTACTTCAAACATGTAGGTGTTTTGATTTGCATGATTTCATGTTTAGGTCTATATCATGAGACTGTAGGTACCTATAGTCAACTGTAGGTGGCCTTTTTTGGAAGCAATGGGGTACCTATTAGTGATGATGCAGGTAAAAACTCACACTTTAAGTTCCCTTGATGTTCCCTCAATCCTTCATGTCTATCTAAACTCAATAGATCAATTTACTATATAAATATTCTCCTTATTAATTGAATAAGGACTAGAAGTTCATTTGTATTTCCAACACTATAGTAGACATTGAAAGGTTATAGTGAAAAAATATCAAGAATGGATGATTCTTAACATCATGTTCCTCTAGCTAAACACCCACTCTCTTATTAAAGGTTCTAACCTTTCATGAAGGATATAATATGGATGAATTTAACTTCATTAAGACTTTATGTCACATCATAATATAGTTATAACAATAGTGTCTAGGTCTCTATTTTGGGATTTTTAGGGAAACTTGTCCCTAAAGCTCAGTTCTTCAGCTTGAACATGAATTTTCAAGATTGCCTACCTCTCAATGACCTCAATCATGATTTTCATGATATCTAAAATTTATAAAGACCTTAAGTAAGATATTCCATCATGTTTAGACTCTATGAAACACTTTTCAATTCTCTATGGGGGCACCTATAGGTGGACATTTAATTATATAGGCAATGACTATGAATATGGGTAGTATTCATGATAAATTATATTGTAACTAGTATTAGATATTCTCAAGGTATCCAAATGGATCCTTTATCCCATGAAGGATTTTAAACTAACCATAATGCCTTCATTCCCATGTGATTATCTCTTGATAGCACCTGTAGGTGTACATTGGTGTTGTAGGCCTATGTACATATGCGAGCTTGTTTCCACATGACATCTATGCCATTTGAGGGATTATATTTCTTTCTTATGCTCCAAGAATGTGTTTAATAACTGAATACTCTTCACTTATTCTCCATAAACGCTCTCAAACCTTCTCACAACCTATTTACCATGACTGTAAATGAATACAAGCAAATCAATCTAACTGTGTTAAACATTCTTGACTTCAACTTCATGGATGATAGTTTTTAGAGTGATATTAGGAGAGGTGATCAATAATACTTGAAATCATAAAATATATCACCTCACATTTATAATTGGTGAAACCTGACTGCAAGTCAACTTGGTGATATCAACCTACTACTTGAATTATTTGATTCATAAAATATATTAAAAAAATGAAATAAACATATAAATAATGATGAAAATAATTCCACAACCTCTAAAAACCATTTCACCAACTAAATTGTATGAATAGGCTCATAAGAAGCAAAACATGTAGAGTATGGGTATTAGCAAGCAAAATGTAATATTCAACTTATTAATAATTGTTCATAAATAATAGGAAACCATTATCCTAATTATTTATATGAAAATTAAGTATACCAATTTTAATATCCACCACCAAGATCATTTGACCTATAACCTCTCCTACTGGTCATACCATCAGAAGACCTATTGACTAGTTTTGTATGCCTAGTGGAATTATGGAGATGAGAAATGGTTTTGGTAAATTTTTTATAAATCCAAATCATATAAAGTGTGTAAACTAATTCAATAAAGTTGATTATCCATTCCATAATATTTTATCACATGCCACTCTCTTTTATAGGTCGTACAACTCCTAAAACTCCTTTTTCCCTTATTTTCTTGATTTCAGTTAGGAACCTACAAGTTTTAGATAGGAACAACACTCCTAATAAATAATATGACATATTGGAAATGAGGAGATATTTTATAACACTTTTATACCTAGTAAAACCATACCACCTTCATTTATGACCCAAATATGACCCTTGAATGACATAGAATGACACAAGGACTAAACTAGACTAAGACAAATCTAGAAACACATTAAATGACATTAAATTTACCATGGAACATATTATAACATAATAATATACCCATGTACAAGTTATTTTATTATATGGGGTTGACTAATTTTCACTTTCTATCAAAATAGTCAACATTTTCTTTAGCATTGTGTTCCTCATATTCTCTCTATATTGTATTATAAAAGACCATCATTATCTCTTTTATATCTTTTATACCTAGGATTCTAATAAATATCATACAATGATTTCCAAACCTGATTATAGAGTACATCTCCTAGTGATAATTCAATCACTTTATCCCTAAAAATACTCTTGATAGTAGTTATGGCCGCTATGTACCTCTTACGACTTAAGGCATCAACTACTCTATTTTTTTGCCTTTGATGTAATTGATATCAAAGTCATAGTAGAAAAAACTTTAAAACATGCATTCAAATTTGGTAGGGTGAATATTTAATTGAGTCCTAATTTATTAGTCTTGATCTAAAATGATTTTCCCAACAAGCAATGCCTCCAAACTTGCAAAACATTCACAATTTCTACATGTTCTAGGTCATGAGGGGCATAGTTTTTATACACATAATACTTTCAAACTTTATCAATTACTGAGAACTTATATCTTGAAGGAACCCATCAATTCTCAATCTCTCTAAGTGTACCCATTAAGGGGTGCATTGGGAAAGGGGTGGGAAGACCATTGGTGCTTTGAAATATTGTTATCCCTTATTACCACTTGATATCTACACACCCATCTCCTAAAACCATTCCCTTAATCTTTGAATCTTATTTTTTCATCCTCCTTTAATAATTTATGGCATTCATTAGCACTTCCCTAGCATAATTTTTTTGTATGGTTTACATTATATAGTTATCCCCATCAACCTTGTACTTTTATTGATAAAACTTATTAGGGTCTAGGTTGGCCCTTATCTAACCTAGTCTGAAACCTAATTTGTTTTTTTTGTTAATTATGATACTAGGTTGATTGGGTCAACCTTATCAGCCTAAACTTTTAAAAAGGATTAGATTTAGATACTCCTATATACACACATTCATTTCACCATTTATAAGATAAGATAAGAAGATGTAATATATATTGTGCATCTGCTTATCCACGATTCTACTCGAGGAACAAGCTTAGGGTTTCATACTTTCTTTAGAGATATAGTTCATATCTTATGGAAAGATATTTTGGATGCATTGATAAGTTGTATAGCCTAGAGATTATTTATCCTTGTCATCCTTACATATGATAATAAACTCTTATGAAGTACCTTTTCCAAGGGAGAGAATTAGGTTTTGTGGGTTCAACTTTGAGGGTAAGTAGTCCTAACTTTGTCCTTCCTTTGTAAGAGTGTATAGATATACATTTCCACTTCTATTCTATGCAGTATGATTTTACATACATTGATGTGATTATATGTCTCCTATACATGTTTACTTATACTTTTTATTACCTCTAATTTGTGCCACAAGATTTGGTGAGAAAGATATTAGATTTTTGCTTCATTTGTTATTATTTTAGTGAATATGAATACATATGACCTAGTTAGGGTTATATTGTAATTTTTCTTGATTGGAGGATTTGGAACTCTCTCTAGTGATATTATTATGGTAATAGATACCTTGATTAGGTTTAGATAATCCATATTAGTCATGACCCCTATTATATAATGTATCCCTAATTACAAGTGTAAGTAGGATTTATCTTTTATGAGCTAGGATTGATTTATAAATCTGTTGCATTTACCATTGCATATATTCTAGAGAACCTAACATGAATATAATACTTGAAAGTTTTCTTTCATGATTTTATTTTCTATTAGATTATTATATTTTTCTATATTTACAATAGTATATTTAACTATTTGGTATAGTTACAACTTTATGTTCACAAGTTTAACACACAGTTGCATCAAATTGACTATGTTTTGACTATGTAGGTGTAGACACTAGAAAATTGCACTCTTATAGTTTTCAATGACTAAATACCTCAGTACCCCCTAAACACCCCATAAACCTTATTAACCCTCAACCAAACCTTATTAACCTAACCAAATCACTATTATCCTATTCAAAAACACTATTTAAAAGTATTATTCAAAATTACTATTCACTATCACTATTCACTATGGGACCCACTATCACTATTCATGATGACATGACATGTGACATGAAAAGTGACATGGAAAGTGACATGGAAAAGTGACATAGAAGGTGATATGGCAAGTAACATTGCTTAGAAGTGAAGTGGCTTGATGTGGGACATCATACCCCACCTAAAACCCTTTTTCAAGGTGCTTAATGACCTCATTTAATAATAACAAGGTTACCCCCTTGAAATATGGTGAATTTACCCTTAAGGGGCCATAATTAAATATGTATTTTTCCTTCAAACACATGAAATTGGCCTTCAAAATGAGATACCTACCTCTTTAGTGCCTTAGGAAAGACAAAGGGCACTCATTTTTGACTTTTTAACCCAAATGGGAGACTCACCAACCCAAATGGTAATCCCCACCAAACTCATATTTGACTCATTCATGAAATACATGGAAAATAGTGTGACATTTTGTGTGCTATCTCTTTAAGTACTTGGATGAAGACAAGAAATGGTGGTGAAAAGTATTTAGCCTCATTTAGAACCATGTGCATGATTCCCATTCAAAATTAGAATCATGCACAAGGTGGGAGACTCACCAACCCAAATGGGAATCCAAACCAACATCATATTTGAATCATTCATACACCACATGGAAAATTGTGCCATACTTCTACTATTCCCTCTTTTGGCATGGTTCTTGACAATAAATGCTATAAATACCCCCATCTCCTTCACCCAAAAAAAGTTGGAATTTAGTATTTGTTTATTAACATCTTGTTGAAAGTATTTGAAGGAGGTCATAATTTTGGAGGTCATCCAAATATTTTAGGAAAATAATTCAAAGCAATGAATATCTACCGAAATTACCTTAAGACATCTTCAACAACATCGATAACAACAACAACATTCTTCTTCAATCTTAGAAGGTAACATTTGATTTTGTTTCTTCAATTTTATCTTATTATCCCCTTGGATTTTTAATCTCTTCATCCCCACTTATCCATTTTATCCATTTATCATTTCATTATCTTAATCCATTTTCTCCCTTTCCATCTTTTATCTATTCACACCTTTGCCACTTTTTCCCTCCTTATCCTCTTCCCCTTTGGCCATCTTAACTACTTAGCTTCTTACCTCATCAACCATTCACCCAATTATCCCATTTGAATATTTAAATTCTTATTAATTTAAACATTTATCAACCAACCAAACCACCTTTATTTAATCCCTTTTTTAATTTCTAAATCAAAACCATAGCCTTGTCTTGACTAAATTTTAACATTAGTTGCTCTATTTAGTCATTATTTTAAAAGCACTTAACTTTATTGTCTTAATTTAGTTATTTGCTATTATTTATTCATCATTAATTTCAGTTATTTTTTGTTTTAAATTTAGGTATATAAATTTTTACTCACAAACTTAAGTTTTAAAAGTAGGTGGATTGATAGCCGCTTAGAAAGCTTTTGCTTCTAGGATCTAGCTCATGCTAGGCAATCCACCCAACTACTTATCTAACCAACAATTTTTTTGGTAGTGATTTATTATTACAAGTCATTTTTTCCTATAAAAATAGTATTTATCACAAAGTCTGGATTCAACATGCACACATTCAATAGGTATTCTTCTACACACCGTTCTTAACTAGTTTCTTCTTTTCACACTTAAAAAAAGTGAAAATTAGACAGAAACATTTTGGCACACCTAGTGGGAGGGAACCCTAAATTTTCTTGGGTTCTTAGATGTTTTAGTAAATTTATAATTTCATTAGTGAAATTAATTTATTTGAATTATTATAAAATAAAGCTTCTTTCTTTACAAAAAAGGAAAAAAATAGAGTTTTAGTTGCATTTTTAGAAAAAAATAAATTTTATTGCATTTCTAAAAAGAAATAAAAGAGTATTCATCCTAGGATTAGGATTAAATTTTAATGTTTCATTTAGGTGAATTTTAGTTTTTCTTTTCTTCATTCAAATAAATCAAAAAAATTCTTTTAGTTAAAATTGAGTGCATCCATTGATTGCTTACTTGATTTTATCTCACTTAGTTTAATTAAAAGTACCATGAATTAATCATAGTTCACAAATGTTATAGAAAAAAAAACCACTTTCACAAAAAGACATCAAAACACACTTGAGACAAGGCAAAACTAAGATTTCATCACCTATTGGATCACCTTACCCTTTCTCAGTTATCTTACTTCGATTTAATCACCGAGGGGATAACCAAATCAGTTCCTTGGCTGAGTATAAACTCTAAAAATTGGTACATATTGGCTAAGCACCCATACTGGATATGGGATTATGACATGAGGGGAGAAATCCCTAGGTACTAGGCCATGTACTCAAACAAATACATACTTATATTTAGTGTCTAAACATGACCCAAAACCAAATATATACTACCTTGTTTAGGACCTATTCAAGCCAATTTCTTCTTCACACCTTTCTAAAGCATAAGATAAAATAGAGATTAAAAATAATCATAAGATTTAATGAACTCTTAGTGAATACATTAATTACCTTGAGTATTTTTATTTCTATTTGTTTCATGTGTGATAATGTATCATCCTTTTCTTTTCTTCTCATATGGTTCTGACTCACCAACAACAAAAGGACCTCGAGGAACAAAACCCACCACCAAATCAATCATCATCAAATTCCACCTCTTCATCCATGGAACACATTTATAAACCCATAGACTCCCCTCACTCTCCAAGAAGTCCTACTAAAGTAATCCTAGGAGATGTGGATTTTTCTACTTTCTTAAACAATAATTATGCATCCTTAAAACACTACCTAAGAACCATGTCTTACCGAATCTCAGTTTCAACTCCAACTTTAGATCCACCTTATGGCATGCCTCTCAATATCATATAGAATACATCCACTACCATGAGAATTACTCAAACTTTATTTTCCCAAATTTTATCATCAAACAAATCACTCAAAACTAACCCACCAACCCAAACTACCATTGTCCTTATACCTCTTACTAATCACTCCCCCGCAATGGGAGTGCCTACCTCTAGAGCTACCCATCCTCCTCTAGTTACCTCCAATCCATAAAATACTACTCCACATACAAGCCTCATGGTGTCCATACCATCCATGTTAGCACCAATCAACACAAGAATCATCACCCTTCCATTGGATACTAACCCAACCACCACTCCAACCCAACATGCAAATTTTAGCTATCTTCATAACCCACAAGGGCATATGCTTGATATCCAACCACCCACATCTACCAAACCATTAACATCCACATACCAATATATATCTTCCACCCAACCTCCAAAGACCACATACCAATATGTGGAGTCATCTCAACCATCTACTAGTTATTCACACATTTCCCAACCTCAATAAAACATACCATATAACTATGCATCCCAACAACCTCAAGTAGATTTCATGAAGTTGATCATGGATAATATGACTACCCTTGAGTCATCCATCTCTAGATTCCATAATCACCTATCTTATGACCAAATTTTCAATGATCCTATTCACCCCTTAGTCCCCACCAGATATTATCCATCTTAGTGGGAACTTACAAAATTTACCAAGTTTAATAGTAAAGAAGACCCTCGAAAACATTTAAGAGAATTTAGGCATTCATTATACTTGACTTCCCATGATGACGCTCTTATACTTCATACCTTTCTTATGTCATTATTTGGACCAACATTGGATTGGTATAGTTCCATACCCATAATTTCCATCCTATCTTTCATCCAATTAGCCCAAAACTTCTTGGATCACTTTTCAATCAATATATCCAAGATAGTTTCCATTATGACCTCTACTCCATTCAATAATTTAAAGATGAATCTATTGTCAATTTTGTGGCTCATTAGAGGATCTTAATCAACCAAATTTCCATTTAATTACCTCAAATTGAACTTATAGAGCTCTTTACCTAGGCATGTGAAAAACTTATTTAATCCACATTGTGTGTCCAAAGCTTTTAGACCTTTGATGAAGCATTTACCATGGCTCACAAACTAGATAATAGAGCCATTGATGAAGGAAGGTTAAAGTTGAAGAACACAAACTCAACTTACAAACCTAATGATCATTTTTATTCCAAACCAAACAACTAAACCAATCTTACCACTAAAGACAAAACAACTACCAATGCTATTATCCTCAAAACTACACCACCACCATCTACCAACCAATATAACCCAAGGAACTAAACCTATGACTCTAATTATTCAAACTAAAACCAAAGGAACCAAACTTATAATAATCATAAGCAATTAAATCCAATTTGGGAACCCTATCCTTCTATTTTGGAAAAGTTACTAAAAGCCAATATCATCCAAATTCCACCAATTAGACCACCCCAATAGTTTGGTGCTTCTCACCCCATACCAGGTTGGTATAATGAGATTGACCATTACACCTTTCATTGAGTCATAGGAAATGACATAAATAGGTTAAAACCCTTCAAATACCTTGTCCAATCCCTTATTGACAAAGGTGAGCTTATGTTGGACAATCCCAATGAACCATCAAACTAGGACTTTGATATATTCTATAAAACTTTTCCTAATCATGATCCTTCTATCCATTACCATGATAATAAACTAGACCCATCTCATGAATCACATGCTATTAATGTGGTTACAAATGAACCCATTATTGAATAAAACATTACCTAAACTGCCTCTTTCCCCATTCCCCTAATGGAAGGAAAAAATTGCCTGCTATTCCTTTGAACACCCAAACAAAGGAAGACGACATACCCATACCCCCATTAGAGGATACCACACCTACCTCCCCTATCATAGAACCATCCACCCCCTCTTTGGAATCTATCTCATAATAGAAGATGAATTCATCTACCCAACCTCTAATTTTGGAACCTTCTATCAGAGGTCAAGACAAAGGTAAGGGAACCAAACTAGAGCTTATAACCACTTCTTTGGTAGACCAACCTAGCCTTTCTAAAGCAACTAAAACCTCAACCCAACCAACTAAAACCTCCTCCAAATTAATTGACCCTAAAACACATAAACCCACAAAGACAACTAAAGTAACCAAATCCACTCCAAAACTAACAACTAAAATAACCAAAGAAGTAAAACCACCAAAAGTCCCAAAAGCCCAAATGTTACATCCCTTAACCTTCCCCTCCATTTTAGGTCCTCATCCCAGAGACCTTGAACATAAATTCCATCATTTTTACCAAAACCCCACCACCTTTATTCGTCACACCTTCATACTTTATTTTTAAGACACCTTTCCTCACTACACTAATAATTCCTAAGTTACCTAGCTTGCCCTCATCTACCTCCATCTCATCAACCATCTTGCATAAACCAAAACCATCAATCAAGCATACCACTTTACCCAAGACATCTTTCACCAAACCTATTCCCATAAAACCTTCTACTTCAAGACCCAAAAAAAAGACCACTAAACCTTTACCACCTTTAGCCAAATCTTACCTAACCATTCTCCAACAATTATTGCAAACTTATTCATTGAGCTTACCACTCATCAAACACTTTTACAATTAACATACCAAACCCTATTGGTTTAATGTTAACTTGATATGTGCATACCATAGGGCATCAGGACATGACATAGATAACTGTAAAGCTCTCCAAGCACTTGTTCATATCATGTATGAAGATGATGATCTATTATCAAATAAACCTCCTTCATCCCCATTACCAATCCATTAACCAACTCAATCCATCCAATCTTTATTCTCACCCAAAATTAACAAGGAGTAACCAAAGCAACCACATAATCCATAAAACCCCCTTATCCACACTATTCACATGATTATCTAATCTTGGGCCCAACAGAAAGATAAAGGGAAGGTTAAGGCATCCATTCCTTAGACTTACCCCTCCCCAAACTCCCAAGCAAATAATACCCAACCATATCAACCTTAAAATAAACCTAAGGTGTATATCTTAGGTGCTTCCCCATCTAACCCTCCATACCCTAACCCATATGCAATATCCATCTAGAAAGCTATCCTCAAGTAGTTTCATCAAACTACAACAAATATGAGCTTTAATGAGTTAGTCTCTACCTCTCCCCATCACCACTAAGCACTCATATAATCCTTACAATCCATCGAGGTCCAACCCAATTACCCTCAAGCTCTAGCCACCTTTGTCGATGTCCTTCAAAATTTCAACATTGTCACCTTCAAAGATTTATAAATACCTTCTATTCATCCAAAGGATCTTGATCCCCCACTCTTCGTTATGACATTAATTAATTAAACCCACATCAAAAGGGTGATGATTGATGGAGGATCCAACATCAATATTATCTCCTCCCATGCCTATGACTACCTTAATTTACCCATAAACATCATGTCTAAAATCTTAGTGGTCCTTCATTCTTTCAATGATACCATGGCTACTACCTTGGACATAGTTTTCCTTCATATCTATGTAGGGCCTCGTACCATTCCCAATATTTTTTATTTTGTATAAGGAGAATTCCAATATAATGTTTTACTCAGGCACCCTTGGATTTGTGCCATGAATTGTGTCCCTTCCACCTTACATAGATGTGTAAAATTTGAGCATGAAGGGCAAGTTGTGACTATCAAGGCTAACCCTAATCCTTTCACATCTTGAAATATGACATATTGGCCTAATAAAATCCTTCTTCCTCCTTTATCCACCTCATAACCATATACTAACAACACAACCCCACCAACCAAAATGTGTGACACTTCTACACCAAATGTTGATAAATCTTCTACTAGCTTGTTTATCCATTCTTCTTAGATTCATGTAGAGAACCCCATGGCAACCACATTCTAACATATTTCCTTTAGGGAATATAGAATATTAGCCTTGTATACCTTCTCTACTCCCTAAGAATATGAGAATCTCATATATGACCCTTATTAACACCCTAAAATTAGAACCATCACCCTCTTTGGGCTCCCTAACCATCAAACAAGTTTCATTTATGATGGAATTGATCAGCCACTTCTAGCCCCTACCACTAATTCATCCATCCAACCATTTACCTCTAACTTTTCCTATCTTAGTAAACTAGAGTTCATTAATTTGTATCTTCATAGATGTTCTTGGAAAGGATTTGGCCTTGATTGCTATGAATAAAGGCCTCATGAGCTACCCATATCAAAACTTTTCAAACTTATGAGTCATTTGGACTTGGGTATGAACCAGAGGAAGAACCCACTAATTCACCCAAACATATTGCACCATAGAGGAAGATATCCCATCCTCACCAACCCAACCACTTTCCTCACTTAAAGATTCTGACATCATCCCCCATAAATTTTTTTATAGTCAATACCATTAGTTTGGGTCCTCTCATCTACCAAAAGGGTGGCTGAACCAAAGTTCTTCCACTTGTACAACCTAAAATGGTAGAGAATGATTCTCCTACCATCAACACCATCCAACATAAAGAAAATGATTCTATTCTTACCTAGCTCAGTACAAGGGATTCTTCTATCCAAAAATCCCTTCCTCATGAGGCCTTGACCATGTCAAATAAATCCACCATAAATATTAACTTGGGCACTCTTGATAACCCTCACATTGTCAAATTAGGCCAATCACTAAATGTTGAGAAAATTTGAGACTTCTCCTCTTTCCTCTAAGATCATAGCATAACATTCACTTGGTCTTACAGTGATATGCCTAGGATTGACTCCACCATTGCTACCCATAACATAGTCACTCACTATGATGCCAAGCCTATTAAATAAAAACATTGATGCATGTATCCTCATATAACCCTTCTTATCAAAAAAGAGCTTTCGTATCTCCTATTTGTAAACTTCATTCAACACATTGACTACCCCTAATGGGTCTTGAATATCATATCTATTACTAAATTCATTAGGGTTCTATGCATTTATGTGGACTTTCATGACCTTAACCTCACCTACCCCAAGGATGACTTTCCTATACCTAGCATTGACTAATTTGTTGATATTAAAATAGACCATGAGATGTTATCTCTCATGGATGGGTTTTTGAGTTATAATTAGATCTTGATTGCTCTTGAATATCAGCATAAAACCACCTTTACCACCCCTTGGGGAAATGTTTTCTATAGAGTCATGGCTTTTAGGTTAAAGAATACTGGTGCAGCCTACCAACATGCCATGACTTATATCTTCTATGATATTATCCATAATATTTTAGAAGACTATATAGATGACCTTTTATAGAAATATAAACTTTGAAAAGATCACTTGATTATTCTTATGATCATACTTGAATGCCTCATCTGTTATCATGTTTGCCTTAATCCCAAGAAATGCATTTTTGGGGTCTTTTCAGGAAAACTTCTTGGCTTTATCATATCTTCATGGAATCGATGTATACCTTGATAAAGTCAAAGAAATTTTGGAAATACCTCCTCCAGCTAACCTTAAGCATCTTTGAAGCCTATAGGTAAAACTTCAATCCATTTTCAATTTCATTTCACAACTTTCAAACTAGTGCCAACCTTTCCATCATCTTCTAAATAAGGATGTATCTTTCAAATGGAATAATGATTTTCAAAAGGCCTTTCATTCACTCAAATAGTAACTTTTGTCACCACTTATCCTCAACCCTCCTCAAGATGACCATCCCTTTTACCTATATATCTCTACCACTGACCATTCACTAGGGGAAATGTTGGCTCACTGAGATGAATAACAGAAAGAGCAAGCCATATACTACATTAGTCATACACTTGTAGAATATAAGACTTGGTATACACATACTGAGAAACTTTGCTTAGCATTGACCTTTGTGGTCACCAAACTCCACCACTACCTTATTAGCCATAGGACCTATGTCATCACTAATACCAACCCAATCAAGTACATGCACTCTAAACCATACCAAAATTAGTGTATGGCTAAAAGACTCATGCTCCTAACTAAATTCAACATTGAATTCCTCTAGTAGAAGTCAATTAAAGGGTAGGTCATTTCTAACCAATTGGCTGAAGCTCCTTTACCAAAAAACCAACCACCTCCTCTTGCCTTTTTGGATGAGTCTATCATGATTCTTTTTCAATAAGATGTTATAAGCTACCAAATGATCATCTTCTACGATGGTTCAAAGTGTTAACAAGGAGGGGGTGTTGGATTTATTCTCATTCCTCTTGATGGAAAACCCCTTCCTTTCTCCTTCAAACTCAAATTTGAATGTTCTAACAATATAGCTAAGTATGAAGCCCTAGTGATAGGTCTCTAAACTACTCTAACCTTAGTAATTAAGACAATCCATGTCTTTAGTGATTCCCATCTTATGGTCAACTAGGTTAATGGATCATATAAATTTAATAATGATGTCTTGAAAAAATATAAACTTTTAGTTGAAAAACTCTTAACATCATTCAAAAATTACCTACTCTAATCTATTCCCTGATATACCAATAAATTCATAGATAAAATGGCCTTCCTTGCTTCCCAAATCACTTCTCAGCCTTCCAATTCCAAAATATTTATCACCATCCATAATTTTACCACACCCTCTTATATCCAATCTGACCTCCCTACCATTTGTAATGTGGAAGAATCCCCACCTAACATTTGGTATGACCAAAGTCTTAACTACCTCAACATAGGCATCATTCCTCCCAACATCTCTAGGAACACTTGAAGAGCCTTTGTTTAGAGTACCTCTCATTCCAATATACTAGGGGAAATCCTTTACAATTGTGGTTTCAATGATCTCCTTCTTCATTTCCTACACATCCATGAAGCTTCTCATGCCTTCAAGGAAACACATTGTGGGATATATGGGGGACACTTTAGCGGCATAACAGTCGCTAAACATATCCTTAGCCTTAGATACTACTGGCCCACCCTCAACAATTATTATTTTAATTATGTAAAAAAGTGTGTTAAATGTCAACAACATGCTAATTTACATCATGCAGTAGCTAATATCCTCTAGGTATCTAAGGATTTTTGACCTTTCTCTTAATTGGGGCTCGATCTCATTGGGGAAATTAACCCCCATTCTTTACAACAACATAGCTCCATCATCATAGCCATTGAATACTTCACCAAGTGGGTAGAAGTTATTCCTCTTATCTCAACCAAAGTGGAGAATATTTTTGACTTTATCAGCCATCATATCATCTACTACTTTGGCATTCCTCATAATAACATCACCAATAATGGCAAATACTTCAAAAATAAGCAAGTCTAAGGTCTATGTGATTCATTTAGAATTGATTTAAAAATTTCCTCACATTACCAACCATAAGCAAATGGACAAGCAAAAGCCTCTAATAAAAACCTCACCAAAATACTAACCAAAGTAGTTAGTGCTTCAGGTAAGGATTGACACTTGCACATCATATTCACTTTATGGGCCTATCACACTAGCATTTAAACCTCTACACATGTTACCCCTTTCTCTCTAGTCTTTGGAGAAAATATATTTTTGCCTCTTGGAGTCCAAATCCCCTCTCTTTGCATATCTTCACAGGATCTCATTTCTAAAGAAGATTTTTGTCAGCACTATTTAGCTCAACTTGAGCTACTTGGTAAGTGTCATTTAGTATCCCTCACATACCTCCATATTTATCAAGAGCATATCAAATTCACTTATAAAAATTACCTCAAAAAAGGGGAATTCAATATCAGAGACCTCATCTTAAATGAAAATCAACATGTGACCAACATGGAGAAAAGTAAACGAGGCAAGTTTACTTTTAATTGGCTTGGACCCTAAATTATTACCCATAAGTATGTATCAAGAGATTATCATTTTTCCTCTCTTAAATGGAAACTAGAACTTGAACCCCTCAATGCTTTACATCTGCATTTGTTTTTCATTTAAATAAGGATCAAGATCACTCCTTTTGTCTATCTTAAGCTTATCCCTTGATTATGATATTTTAACCATCACCCATCTTTATCCTCTCCATTTGAGGATAATTGATTACAATATAGAACCATGCGATTAACCATCATAGTCATAGCCTAATCATAAATGTGGGTACCATGACTCTACCCATATCATAGTTCTCATGGATACTTTTCATCTCTAACAAGATGGAATCCCATGGTCACTATCTCTCTAAAGAAAAAACCACATCCTTTCGCATATCATTAACCTTCTTGTGTTAAAAATTTTCCCTCATAAAGGTAAACCTCTAAACCTAATTAGACCTTTCCATGTCTAAAAAAATTGTATATGAAAACTATTTGGATACCAAAATACTACTTGGTTCAATATCTTAAGCATTAAAGACTATTCCCTCGAAGGATAATTTCCCAAAAATAAAATTAAAATTACCAAATATAAGGTAGACTACTCCATTAAAGGATGGCTAAGTTAACTTTATCAAAAGTAGATAAATTTATTAAAATATTCCTGCATCGATCATCTTCCCACATACAATAGTAAAGCAAAAAACCCATTATCACAACAAAATCTAAAGCAGCAATCAACTCTCAAGCAACATAATAAGTTAAAAGTTGAAATCAACTTTCACATGTAGACTTCTCACATTGATCAGTCTACATCTAGCATATGACATGGACTTGCCTATTACTATTGTTAGGTCACCTATAAAAGGGGGAAACTAATTCACATGAGGTTATCATACATATCACCCTTTACCTTTCACACCACCTATCACCCATATTCCCTTTAGACTATCTGTAAATCAAGGGATTTAGAGCTTACTTGACACCCTGTGATCAAGAAAACATTTTTACTAACTAATGACCACTCATGCACAACATTTGATTAGCTTATATTCATTAATCTGATCCCATTTCAGGTCTATTTTCAATCCTTATCAAAAACAAAGCATTGTGACCTATTCTTAATGTTCTTGGTTGATGTTTTCATCATAAAGTTTACCATTCAGTGTTGCAATAACAATAATCATTCTTTTTTACATTAAGTGAGATTATAATAAACATAACCATACCAATCATAACCAACCATAACATTCAAAAGTATCTACAAAACCTTAATCATGATAACATTTAACCAATGGCATACAACACATTTTGTAAATAACAAACTATGTAGTTTTTTATTTAGGGTGTGAGGACTCACACGACACATATAAAGTTATCAAACAATACACACTTCACCTAAGGCCCCTACATATATTATTTTCCTACCTAAGCACTAGACTAATTATATGGTGACTTTGTATTTGTGTTCAACCATCTTTCTACTTTATTACTCCATGAACTAGCATCTGTAACATTCCTTATCTTAGTGGTTGCTAAAGGGTGTATTCTATTATCCTATTTTGCATTCATCCTCACATGGTGAGAATCATATTTCACTATGGGTATTTCACCTTGCTCACCTATCGTAGTCATTACATCCCTCTACTCTAGTTTTTTCTCTCCCATAGGTACTATCAATTGTTGCTTTAGTGCACATCCCCTTGGATAGTGAGGGTTCCTTCAATAGATAGGTTGGTAGTCATGTTCTCTATCCCTGTATATTACATAGTGAAATTCTTGCCTTCTTTATTTCTAAAGAAGTAAGATTTCAAGCTCAAGCTTAGGATGTGGGTGCCTTTCCTCTTGTTTTTGATCTAGTAGTACTTCCATTATCACCATTACATGTTGTAGTATCTAATAGATCCACACATTCACCATATTGATTATTTTAGGTCATGGAAGTTTCTGATTATCTCCACCATTGTTTCCATTATTTTCCATATTCAACCTTGTGTAGTTATTTTCACTCTTTATAACCTAACAAAAAATAACTCAATGATAGACATTCATCCTTATCATGATTCTTTAAATAGAATACTTGACCATTCTTCCTCACTGACATGATTCTCCATTACACCGATAGGGAAGGTCATATGATGTCATTGATTCCCTTGAACAATCTTCCCACTTAAAAAGGTCATCTCTACTTTCCTTTTGTGTAGACACGTACCCCTCAGTCCACCTTGCCATTTCAATAAAGTTATCATGCACTATCATGATTTCCCTTTTGTCACCCTTATCATCCAATCCACATTTGATATCTTTGATTATTTTTCATCTTATGATCCTTTTGGGCCTAATAATTCTCACCTTTACCTTAGTTGATGTAAACTGGCTTATATCCATGTTCTACCATAATGTTCATGCCTCTAAAACTACCACTATTGCTAGTAATGACAGCTTCTAAGTCCTTTCCACTATAGAAACCCTTCCATCAGAGGTAGGCTACCATGAACTCACAATAATACATTCACCTTCCTATCCCCTCTACCCTCTTATTACTACCTACCCATTACCATAGGCTCTAAACATTAGACCCTAATCATTGGTAGTACCTACTCAAACATGGTAGTCTTTTCTTGTGTGCTAGCTAAAAGTTCATCCATAGCCATGGAATGATCACCTTCTCTAACTATGTAACCAATCACCTAGGCCATACATATTCTTGTTGGTTAGGCTTGACCTAACAAAACCCTAGGTCATCAGTTTTAAGGAAATAGGATAGAGGATGCATATATAGATGCCTTTCATCTAGACTACCCATGCAGCTCTTGGGCCAGGCACAATCCATCCTCTATCATTCACCACCCTACCAATTTTGTACCTTGTAGAATCTACTTAACCATCAAAGAATTTTTTTACAAATCATCACTTCATTAATACCCTTAAAACTCAGCTTATAGTGATGATGACCATTACCAACATGATTATGTAAATCCTAATAAACACCCACCTCCTAAAACTTGGCTCATAACAATAGTTACCAACACTATGCTTATACCTTCACACAATTTTAAAAGGTACAACCTCCTTATAATGGCACCTCTTCTTTTTATTATCTCCATTGAATTTGTTAGTGATTCTTATCACTATGTTCCATTATTGTTTATCCTATCTTACCCATTTATGTCTCTCATCTTACTAAATGTGGGATCATTATGGTAACTATTCACCAATCTACACCATACACTTTCACCATCACCTTCACCTTCACCAAAACCCAAAACTCATGTTTTAAAAAACCTTTTCCATCAGCCCAAACCAACCCATGTGGTCCATCAAATTGGAGTAGCCAATTTGAACACCAGTCACCCAAACCTTTTTGAACTACATTGGCTTGATGTACATTGACTATGTAGGCATTGCTTGACTTCAAAGGGTAATTTGGCCAATAAAAACTAATTACCCTCCCCTTTTCCTTCTCAATAACTTCCATTGCTAGCAATTCCCTCTTACCTAGGGTACCCTATATTAGGGAAGCTTTGGATTTATCCTAGCATCCTTATATTTTAACATAACCTAATACTTAATCTTTATTTTTCCCAAATTTCTAGGAGAATTACATTGGCCTGAGATCTTTTTGGACTATATAAGTAGTACTTAGTTACTAAGGTTAGCTCGATTCCATCTTTTATTTTATTTTCCCTTCTCACCTAAAATCTCTTCCTCCACTTGTCTACCTATCTCCTCACCACCTCCCTCCCTTCAGCTTGTCAATCTCTTTTAATCACTTTTCCATCTTATTAATCTCTTTAAACATAAGGATTGAAAACCTTCTTCATTGGCCCCTCTTATCTCCCATAAATCCACCACCTAATCTACTTCACTAATCTCCCCATCACCTTTCCTTGTGCATGCTCTGTAACTCACTCTATCACCCACATTTCATGTTTTTTTCCCTCTCTCCACTTATTACCAACCTTGCCCCTTATCTCATTTATCTTATTTTACCATCCTCATCATCTCCCCTTGCCCTTGTATATTTTTTGTACCCTCTTTATCACTCTGTTTTATTCACCAATTCCACATCATACTGTGCATCTTACAATATTTCTATTTCTTTTATTTCTACACTTTTTCTTTACATGTACCACCATTCTTTGTCATTTCACCACTCTTCCCACCTTTCCCATTTTCAATTATTCTTGTTTTCTTTATTTTCATCCTTTCATCCCTTTTGTATTTTTTTCCCTCTATAAATAGTTTCTACCTGGGTATTTATCCTTTGAGAAGCCTTCCATAATTTACCCTTTTCTTGTTATCATTTCTTGCCTTTTGCATTCCTTTCAGTACTCACTTGTCTTTTACATTTGTGTAATTATTTGTGCTTTATATCCCTAATTCAATTATTCCTTTTTTATTTTTATCATCCATGATCTTCATCCCTTATTTCCATCTCATGCCCTTTCATTTTGCTAACCTATTTATTCACCACCTCACCACTTTTTAGCTTGTCAATCTCTTCTAACAAGTTGATTGATGCATACCTTATCTCTTCAGCTTCTTATTCAACCATCCTTCACTTCCCCTTGTTTTTGTTAACCCATTTCAAATTTTTCATCATTTTCTCATCTCTAAAACCACCATCCACTTTGATTCATTTCTCCTCTCCTCGATTATCATCATCCATGCTTACTTAGTCAAGATACCATTTGCTTCTTCACTCTCCTATCATCCTATATGTGTCCTCATTTCACTCTTTTTTCTCTTATTTCCTTTTCTTCCATGTATCTCTTTGTTTTCATTTTCATAACCAAATGATTTTCTCCTTGAACATATTTTCCCCACCTTCCTTTTCAAATCCCTAATTTGTCTATCTTCATATAACCTTATTTTGTTTTCCCTCTTATTTTTCCATTTATACCATTTATTTTCCTTCCTATCTCAACCTGATCCCTCATTTAATTAATATCACTATTTTCCTCACTCCATATTCCAAAACACCTCAGAGTATTTCTATAAATTCCTTCAAAACTCAATTCTTATTTATTTTGGGACCCCACAGGCTCAAGGGTCAAGGGTTTGAACCTTTGCCACTTCTTGTTTACCCACTCTAATACTTTGCTTCACTGAATCATTTAATAATACCCTTCCATATCCTATTAATGACATTATTTTAGAGTGTGCACAATGTCAAATTATTAGGATGGTGATGAAATAACCCATGGATCACCATGGCAATTTGAGTAGTGTTATATTTTCTAAAGCCTGGTAAAGCATATTTCACCCTTTTTTAAAATGGTGGCATAAATTTCACACATGAACCTACTTATCCATTGATGAAAATTATTTTTTCATAGTTGAATCAATCATATAATTACATCCTAGGTAATATCATCCACCATTTTTACCAAACCAATTAGAAAACTATTTGATACCCATATTTTCTACCTTTTGGAACTTTCCTTTCTCCAAAATCATTTGAATAGACCTAACTACATGATGTCAAATTGGGGAAACCAAGTTAACCCACACTCCCCACCTCAAAAGAATTACATTATGCCTAAATTTCATTTTGGACATTATGTCCATTGAAATATGTAGGTATCATCCACTTGCCTAGGTCATATGGATTCCACTCGACCACCCCATTCCAACCAACTAATGCACTTACCCATGTCCACCTCAATGTTGGCCATTTTTTACCGAACCTCTTCGCATGTTTTTCAATGACCTTGACTTAGTCCTTTTGAATACACTGACTATTATTTCCATGTTATATTTTTTACACCCCACCTCTTGTGCAACCAAACCATTTGTATTGATCTGTAGGAGCACTTCCTACACTAGATACCTATGAATAATAATGAGCTTGTCTAGATGACTCGATAAGCTTAATTTGATCAACTATGAATAACATTATGGACTCATTACCCTATCATATGTTCATCTAAAACCTAAACTTTTTTATCAACATTGGTAGCTTTAGTCTCTATGAAATCTTGACTATTTCACTTAGTCACATTTTATGAACCCATTAACATTTAACATACCCAACTACCTTGTGGCACCACATAGTGCCTCCCCACCAACTGCTTATCAAACCTACACCCAATTTAGACTTTTCTCATCAAATCTTACTTTGAGGAGGAACACATCCTCCCATACTCATGGCACCCTAACCTTCAACCAAGTGATTCATTTTTATTTTGTAGCTTGTTAATTCAAATCTGCATAATAAGAAGGGCCAAAATATAAACACTAGAAAATTGCACACTTATAGTTTTTCATGACTAAATGCCTCAAGACCCCCTAAAGACCCCTTAAAATATATTAACCCTCAACCAACCATTATTAACCTAACCAAATCACTATTATCCTATTCAAAAATTCTATTTGAAAGTACTATTCACTATCACTATTCACTATGGGACCCACTATCACTATTCATGATGACATGGCATGTGACATGGTAAGTGACATGGTAAGTGACATTGAAAAATGAGATGGAAGGTGATATGGCAAGTGACATGGCTTAGAAGTGAGGTGGCGTGATGTGGGACATCATACCCCATCTAGGACCCTTTCCCAAGGTGTTTAATGACCTCATTTAAGCATCACAAGGGGCCCCCTTTTAAATATGGAAAATTTCCCCTTAAGGAGCCATTATTCAACATTTATTTTTCCTTCACACATGAAAGTGGCCTTAAAAATGAGATGCTTACCTCTTTAGTGCTTGGAAAAGATAAAGGGCACCCATTTTTGACTTTTTAACCCAAATAGGAGACTCACTAACCCAAATGAGAATCCCTACCAACCTCATCTTTGACTCATTCTTACACCATATGGAAAATGGTGCCACATTTTTTGTGCCATCTCTTTAAGTGCTTTGATGAAGACATGAAATGGTGGTGAAAAGTTTTTAGCCTCATTTAGACCCATGTGCATGATTCCCATTCAAAATTAGACTCATGTGTAAGGTGGGAAACTCACAAACCCAAATGGGAATCCTCATCAACCTTATCTTTGACTCATTCATGATCCATATGGGAAATGGCACCATATTTATACTATTTCCTCTTTTGGCATGGTTCTTGGCAATAAATGCTATAAATACCCCCCTTTCCTTCACCCCCCAAAAAAGTTGGAAGTTAGTCTTTGGTTATTAACATCTATTGCTAGTCTGTGAAGGAGGTCATCATTTCAGAGGTCATCCACATCTTAGAGGTAATCCATTTTCTAATTTATTCTTCACACTTTTCTAAGGCATGAGCTAAAAGAGAGATTAAAAAGAATCTTAGGATTTAACACACTCTTAGTGAATGCATTATTTGTTTTGAGTCTTTTTTATTTCTCTTTATTTGAGGTGTGAGAAAGTATCATCCTTTTGTTATTTTATTGTATGGTTCTCACTTGCCAATAGAAAAATGACCTCGAGGAATAAAACCCACCACAAAATAAATTATCACCAACTTCCACCTATTCATCCATGAAACTTATTTTTGAAACCACATATTCCTGTCACTCTTAGGGAAATTATACTCAAGTAGTCTTATGAGATATGTATTTTACCACTTTCCTAAACAAGAATCATACAACCTTACAACACTACCTAAGAACCATGTCTTACAAAATATTGATTTCAACCCCACCTATAAATCCACCTTATGGCATGCCTCTCCACCTCATGGGAAATACCTCCACTACCATGGGAACTACTCAACCTTTAGTTGCCTAAATTTTATCATCAACTAATAACTCCCTCAAAACTAACCCACCAATCCAAACTACCACTTCCCTTTTGCCTCTTACTAATCACTCCCCTATAATAGGAGTGCCTACCACTAGCACCATCCATCTTCCTCTAGTTACTTCCAATCCATCAAACACTACTCTACTTCTAAGCTTTATGGTATCTGTACCATCCATGTTACCACCAATTAGCACAAGGTTTACCACCATTTTATCATCCACTAACCCAAATACCACTCCTACCCAAAGAGTGACCTTTAGTTATCTCCATAACCCTCAAAGGCATATGCCCACTACCCAACCACCCACCTCTACCCAATAATTAAAATCCACATACCAATATATATCTTCCACCTAACCTCTAAGGACCACATACCAATACATGGGGTCATCTCAACCATCTACCAACTATTCACATATTTTCCAACCTCAATAAAACATACCATATAACTATGCATCCCAACAACCTCAAGCAGATTTCATAAAATTGATCATGGATAAGATGACTACCCTTGAGTCATCCATCTTTACAGCCCATAATCTCTTATCTTATGATCAAATTTACAATGAGCATATTCACCCTTTGGTCCCCATCAGGTCTTACCCAACCCAATGGGAAATTCTAAAATTTACCAAGTTTAATAGTAAGGTAGACTCTCAAAAACGTTTAAGAGTGTTCATGCATTCATGCTTCTTGATTGGCCACGATGATGCTCTTCTCCTCCGTACCTTTCCTATGTCATTATCTAGACTAGTATTGGATTGGTAAAGTACCATACACAAAAATTACATCCTCTCTTTCACCCAATTAGATCAAAACTTCTTGGATCACTTTTTTATCAATATATCCAAGAAAGTTTCTATTTCTGACCTTTACTCCATTTAATAATTTCAAGATGAATATATTTACAATTTTTTGGTTCATTGGAGGAGCCTAATCAACCAAATTTCCTTTTTATTACCTCAACTTGAGATTATATATCTCTTTTCTTAGGCATGTACAAAACATATTTCATCCACATTGCATGTCTAAAGCTTTTGGACCTTTGATGAAGCTTTTACAATGGCTTGTAAACTAGAGAACAAAGCCATTAATGAAGGAAGGTTAAAGTTGAAGATCAAACACTCAATTTATAAACCCAATGAGCCTTTTTCTTCCAAACCAATCCCAACACTAAAAATAAAGCAACTACTAATTCTATTATCCTCAAAGCCACATCACCACCATCTACCAACCAATAGAACCCAAGGAACTAAACCTCTAACTCCTATAATTATTCAAACCAAAACCAAAGGAACCAAACTTGAAATAATAATAAGAAATTAACTCCAATTGGGGAGCCCTATCCTTCTATTTTGGAAAAGTTAATAAAATCCAATATCATCCAACTTCTACCAATTAAACCACCCCAATATTTTGATGTTTCTCACCCCATATCAGGTTGTTATAATGAGAATGACTATTTTACCTTTCATCAAGTCATAAGACATGACATCAATAGGTGAAACTACTTTAAATACCTTGTCTAATCCCTCATTGACAAGGGGGAGCTTACATTGGATAATCCTAATGCACCATCAAACCAAGCCCTTCACATATTTTGCAAGCCTTTTCCTAATCATGCTCTTTCTAACCCTTACCATGACATTAAACTAGACTGGTCTCATGGGTCACATACTATTAATGTGGTTACTAATGAACCCATTACTGAAGAAAACATTACCTTATGTGCCTCTTTCCCCATTCCCCTAATGGAAGAAAAAAAAAACTACCTTCTATTCATTTAAACACCCAAACAAAGGCAGCCATTATACCCATACCTCTATTGGAGGATACCAAACCTACCTCCCTTATCACAAAACCATCCACCCCCTCTTTGGAAGCTATCTCACAAGAGAAGATGACTTCATCCACCCAACCTCTAATTTTAGAACCTTCTATCAGAGGCCAAGACAAATGTGAGGGAACCAAACTAGAACTTGTAACCCCTTCTTTGGAAGGCCAACCTATCCATTATAAACTAACTAATACCTCCACCAAACCAACCAAAACCTCCTCCAAATTAACTGATCCTTAAACACCTAAACCCACCAAGACAACTAAAGTGACCAAATCCCCTCCAAAACCAACAACTAAAACAACCAAAGAAGTAAAACCACCAAAAGGCCCAAAACCCCAAATTTTACCTCCCTCATCCTTGCCATCCATTTTGGGTCCTTATCCCTCTTCCTTGAACATGGAATCTATAATTTTTACTAAAACCCCACCACCCTTATTGGTCACACCTTCATACTTTCTTTTTAAGACACCTTTCCTCACTACACCAACAATTCCCAAGTTACCTACCTTTCCCTCCTCTACCTCTAGCTCATCAACCATCTTGCTTAAACCAAAATTATCAACCAAAAATACCACTTTACCCAAGATACCTCCCACCAAATCTACGTCCACACAACCTTATACTTAAACACCCAAAATAAAAATTGTTAAACTTTTACCACCTTTAGCCAAATCTTACTTAACCATTCTCTAAAGGTTATTGCAAACTTCTTCCTTGAAATTATCACCCATAAAACCCTTTGACCCTTCATGTACCAAACCCTCTTTGTTCAATGATAACTTGATATGTGCATACAATAGGGCACCACCAAGACATGACACAAAAAATTGAAAGCTCTCCAAGCACTCATTCATAGCCTATATGAAGATGATGATATATTATCAGACAAACCTCCTTCATCCCCATTACCAATCCAATTATCAACTCAAGCCATCCAATCTTTAGTCTCACCCAAAAGTAAAGAGGAGGAACCAAAACAACCACCCAATCTAGGAAACCCTCTTATCCACACTATTCACATGGTTACCTAATCTCAAGCCCAATAGAAGGATAAAGATAAGGCTAAGGCATCCATTCCTTGGACTTACCCATCCTTGAAAATCCAAGAAAATAATACCTAACCATATCTATATTTTAAAAAACCTCAGGTGTCTATCTTACGTATCTCCCCATCTAATCCTCCATACCCTAACCCATATGCAATATCCACCCAAAAAGCTATCCTCAAGTAGCATCATCAAAATCCATAAAAAATGAACTTATATGAGTTAGTCTCTACCTCTCCCCATCACCACCAAACACTCATATAAGCCTTCCAATCCATCGAGGTCTAACCCAATGACCCTCAACCTCTAACTACCTTTGTTTGTGCCCTTAAAACTCCTAACCTTGTCACCTTCAAAGATTTAGAAATACCTTATATTCATCTAGAGGATCCTGATTCCCCCCTCTTCATTATGGCATACATTTATCAAACTTTCATCAAAAGGGTGATGCTTGAGGGAGGAGCCAACATCAATATTATCTCATCCCATGCCTATGACCAACTACACTTACCCATAAACATCATATCTAAAAGTACAATGGTGCTTCATTATTTTAATGATACCATGGCTATTACCTTAGGCATAGTTATCCTTCATATCTATGTAGGGCCCCATACTATTCCTAAACTTTTTTATGTTGTAGAAGGAGAATTCTAATAAAATTTTTTACTCTGGTGCCCTTGGATTCATGCCATGAGTTGTGTCCCTTCCACCTTACATCTATATGCCAAATGTGAGCATGAAGGGAAAGTTATGACTATCCAAGTTGACCCTAGTCCTTTCAAATATTGAAATATGACATATAAGGCTATCCTTCTTCCTCCTTCATCCACATCACAACCATCTTCTAATGACACAACTCCACCAGCCAAACACTGTGACACTTTCACACCAAATGTTGATGAAGCTTCTACTAGATCATCTATCCCTTCTTCCTAGATTCATATAGAGAACCCCATGGCAACCACATTCCAACATCTTTCCCTCCAAGAATATAAACTCTTAACCTTGGATGCCTTCTCTACTCCCTAAGAATATGGGAATCTCAAATAAGATCATTCTTATGACCCTAACGTTAGAACCATCATCCCCTTTGAGCTCCCTAACCATCACACAAATTTCATTTATGGGGGACTTTATTGGCCACTTTTATCCCCTACCACTACTTCATCCATCCAACCATTTACCTCTAACTTTTCCTATATTAACAAACCAAAGTTTGATATGTTGTATCATCATATATGTGCTTGGAAAGGATTTAGCCTCGGTTGCTATGAATAAGGGCCTCATGATTTACCCCATATCAAAAATTTCCAACCTCATGAGTCATTTGGCATTGGGTATGAACCACTTGAATAACCCACCAATTCACCCAAACCCATTGCCACCATAGAGGAAGATATCCCATCCTCACCAACCCAACCACCTTCCCCACTTGAATATCTTGACATCATCCCCCCTAATTTTTTTTCTAGTCAATACCATTAGTTTGTGCCCTCTCATCTACCAAAAGGGTGTTCAAACCAAAGTCCTTCCACTCATATACCCTGAAATGGTAGAGAATGATTCTCTTACCATCAACACCATCCAACATCAAGATGATTATTCCATTTTTACCTAACTCAATATGAGGGATTCTTATATCCATAAATTCATTATTCCTGAGGCCTCAACCATGTCAAATAAATCCATCATGGATATCAACTTGGGCACTCTATAAAACCCCCACACTATCAAATTGGGCCAATCACTAAATGTTGGGAAAATCTAGGACTTCTCCTCTTTCCTCCAAGACCACAACATAACATTCACTTGGTATTATAGTGATATAGATAGGATTAACCCCACCATTGCTACCAATAACATAGTCACTCATCATGATGTTAAGCTTGTAAAATAGAAACTTTAATGTATGCATCCTTGCATAACCCTTCTCATCAAAGAAGAGATTCAATGTCTCTTATCTATAAACTTAATTCAACCTATTGACTACCCTCAATAGGTCTTGAATATCATACCTATCACCAAAGTCACTAGGGGTCTATGAATTTGTGTGTAATTTCATGACCTTAACCTCACCTACCCTAAGGATGACTTTATTCTACCTAGAATTAACCATCTTATTGATCTTATAGCTAGCCATTAGATGTTATCTGTCATGGATAGATTTTTGGGTTATAATCAGATCTTGATTGCTCTTGAAGATCAACATAAAGCCACCTTTGCCACCCCTTAGGGATCTTTTTGCTCTATATTCATGCCTTTTAGGTTAGGAATTCTAGTGAAACCTACTAATGTGCCATAACTTATATCTTCCATGATATCATCAATAAGATTCTAGAAGACTTTATGGATGACCTTATCAAGAAAGCCAAAATCTGAAGAGATCACTTGAATGTTCTTACAAACATATTTAAATACCTCATCCATTATCATGTTTGTTTTAATCCCAAGAAATGCTTTTTTTGGGGTCTTTTCAGGAAAGCTTCTTGGTTTTATCATCTCTCTTCATGGAATCAAAGTAGACCCTTCTAAAGTTAGAGCAATTTTGGACATGCTTCCTCTAACCAACCTTAAGCATATTCATATCTTATAGGGAAGACTTCAATCCATTTTCCATTTCATTTCACAACTTTTAGACCAATACCAACCTTTCCATCACCTTCTAAAGAAGGATGTCTCTTTCAAATAGAATAACAATTATGAAAAGGTCTTTGATTCACTAAAATAATAAATTTTGTCACCACCTATCTTTGCCCCTCCTAAGGATGACACCCGTTTTAACTATATATCTCTACCACTGCCCATTCCCTAAGGGAAATGTTGGATCCTTGAGATGAACAACATAAAGAACAATCCATATACTACATTAGTTGTATTCTTATAGAATACGAGACTCAATATACACATACTGAGAAACTCTACTTAGCATTGACTTTCATGGCTACCAAACTCCACCACTACCTTCTTAACCATAAAACCTATGTCATCACTAATACTGACCCACTCAATTACATACACTCTAAACCATACCAAAATCAATGTATGGCTAAGTGGCTCATACTCCTAGCTAAATTTGACCTTGAATTCCTCTAGTAGAATTTGATTAAAGGGCTGGTCATTTCTAACCAATTGGTTGAAGCTCCTTTACCAAACAACCAACCACCTCTCTTTCCTTTTTGAATGAGTCTATTGTGACTCTTTTTCAATAATATGGCATAACATACCAAATGACCATGTTATTTTATGGCTCGAAGTGTCAATAATAAAGTGGTGCTAGAATTATTCTCATTTCTTTTGATGGTGAACCCCTTCCTCTGTCCTTCAAAATTGATTTTAAATGCACCAATAATATGCCTAAGTATGAAGCCCTAGTGATAGGTCTTCAAACTAATCTAACCTTTGGAATTAAGAAAATCCATGTCTTTGGTGATTCCTAGCTTATGATCAACCAGGTCAATGAATCTTATCAATATAAGAATGATGTCTTGAAAAAATATAAATTTTTAGTTGAAAAACTCTTAACATCATTTGAACATTACCTTGTCTAATCCATTCCCTGATCTACCAATATATTTGTGGATATAATGGCCTCTCTTACTTCTAAAATCCCTTCTCAACCTTCTAATTCCAAAATATTTATCACCATTCATCATTTTACCACACCCTCTTATAGCTAATTTGACCTCCCTACCATTTATAATGTAGAGGAATTCCCACCTGCTATTTGGTTTGACCAAACTCTTAACTACCTAAACCTAGGCATCATCCCTCCCAACCTCTCTAGGAATGCTTAAGGATATTTTGTTTAGAATACCTCTCATTATACCATACTAGGGGGAATACTTTACAAACATGGTTTCGATAGTCTCCTTCATTTCTTACATAGCCATGAAGCTTCCCATGCCATCAAGGAAACACATGATGGGATTTATGGGGGACACTTTAGTGGCTTAGAGGTCTCTAAACATATCCTTCACCTTGGCTACTATTTGTCCACCCTAAACCAAGACTATTGTGATTATGTAAAAAAGTGTGTTAAATGTCAATAGCATGATAATTTACATCATGTGTCAGCCAATAGCCTCTAGGTATCCAAGGAATTTTGGCCTTTCTCTCAATGGGGGATCGATCTCATTGGGGAAATTAACACCCATTCTTCATAGTGGCATATCTCCATCATCACAACCATAGAATACTTAACCAAGTGGGTGGAATCTATTCCTATTATCTTGACCAAAGTATAGAAGATTATTGACTTTATCAACCATCATATCATCTACCACTTTGGTGTTCCTCATAAGATCATCATCGATAATGATAAATCCTTAAAAAATAAGCAAGTCCAAGGTTTATGTGATGCATTTAACATTGATTTAATATTTTCCTCACCTTACCAACCATAAGCAAATGGACAGGTGGAAGCCTCTAATAAAACCCTCACCCAAATACTAACCAATGTTATATATGCTTTAGGTCAATATTGGCACTTGCACATTGTACTCACATTATGGGCCTATCACACTAGAATCTAAACCTCTATGGGTTCTACCCATTTCTCTCTAGTCTTTGGAGTGGAGGCATTTTTTCCTCTTGAAGTCCAAATCTAATCTCTTCACATATCTTTATAAGTACTCATTTTTTAGGAAGATTTTTATCATCATCACTTAGTTTAACTCGATCTACTTGATGACCATCATTTATTAGCCCTCACCCACCTCCGTATCCATCAAGAGTGTTTCAAATTAACTTATAAAAAGCACCTCAAATAATGGCAATTTAATATCAAAGACCTTATCCTAAAAGAAAACCAACACGTGACCAACATGGGGAAGAGTAAATGAGGTAAGTTTGCTTTCAATTGGCTTGGACAATACATCATTACCCATAAGTATGGATTAGGATCTTATAAATTATCCTCTCTCAAAGTAAAATCATAACTTAAGCCTCTTAATGCTTCGCATTTGCATCTATATTTCTATTAAGGAAGGATCAAGCTCATCCTTTGATTATAAGATTTTAACCTTCACCCATCTCTTTCCTCTACTTTTGAAAATAATTGATTAAAACATAGAACCATGTGATTAACCATCATAGTCATAGCCTAAATATATATTTGGGTACCATGGCTTTACCCATAGCATGGTTTTCATCGATACTTTTCATCTCTAATAAGATGGAATCCCATGGTCATTATCTCTAACAGAACCATACCTTTTCATATCAATAACCTTCTTGTGTTAAAAATGTTCCCTCATAAAGGTAAACCTATGAACCTAATCAGACCTATCCATGTCTAAAAAAATCACATCCAAAAATAATTTGAATACCAAAATATTACTTGGGTCAATATCTTAAGCATTGTAGACTGCTCCCTTGAAGGACAAATGCCCAAAAACAAAATAAAATTTGCCAAATATAAGGTACACTGTCCCTTGAAGGAAAACTATCAAGAGCATTAAACAAAGACACTAAACTTAGACCACTCCCTTGAATGATGGCTAAGTTAACTTTGTCAAAAGAAGAGAAATTCCTTAGGAGCTTCTTGCATTGATCAACTTCCCATATGCAGTAATAAAGCAAAAGATCAGTCTACATCTAACATACAACATAGAATTTTCTATTACCATTCTTAGGTTACCTATAAAAGGGGGAAACTAATTCATATGAGGTTATCATACAAATCACCCATTACCCTTCACACCACCTATCACTCGTATTCCCTTTAAACTATCCATAAATTAAGGGATTTAGATCTTGCTTGACACCTTGTGATTAAGAAACCTTTTTTTTATCAACTAACGACCACTCATGTGTAACATTTGAAGGGATTATATTCTTTAAGTCAATCCCACTTTAGGTCTATTTTTAGTCCATGTCAAAAACAAATAATCGTGCTCTATTTTTAATGTGCTTGGTTGATGTTTTCATCATCAATTTTACCATCTAATATTGCAACAACAATAATCATTATTATTACATTAAGCAAGATTACAACAACCATAACCATACCAATCATAACCATAACCATAAAATTCATAAGTATCCACACAACCTTAGACATGATAACATTATACCAATGACATCCAACACATTTTGTACATAACAAACTATAAAATATTTTATCTAGGGTGTGAGGAGTCACAAGACACAAAGTTATAAGACTATCCACACTTCACCTAAGCCCCCCACATACATTATTTTCCTACTTAAGCATTAGGCTGATTATTTGGTGACTCTAGATTTGTGTTTAGCCATCTTTTTACTTGATTTCTCCATGAACTAACATTTGTAAAATTCTCTACCTCAACAATTTCTAAAGGGTGTATTCTATTCTCCTCTTCCACATTCATCCCCACATGGTGAGAATCATATAATACTTTGGGTCTTTCACCCTACTCACCTATCATAGCCATTGCATCTCTCTATTCTAATTGTTTTTCTCACATAGGTACCATCATTTGTTGCCTTAGTACACATCCCCTTAGATAGTGAGGGTTCCTTCCATATATAGGTTAATGGTCATGTTCTCTATCCTACATCTTACATAGTGAAATTATCACCTTTTTCATTTTTGTAGAGGTAAGAGTTTAGACTCAAGCTTAGGTCATGGGTGTCTTTCCTCTTATTGTTGATCTAGTATTACTTTCATTATCACCATTACATATTAAAGTATCTGGCAGATCCATGCATTCACCATATTGATTATTTTAGGTTATAGGAGTTGATTATTATCTCCACCATTATTCCCATTATTTACCATCTTCAACCTTGTGTAGTTATCTAAACTCTCTATAACCTATAAAAATAAATAACTTAATGATAGATATTCATCCTTATCACAATTATTTAAATATAATACTTAACCATTCTTCCTTACCAACATGATTCTCCATTCCATCAATGGGGAAGGTCATATGATGTCATTTATTCCCTTGAATAGTCTTCCCACTTGAAATGGTCATGTCTACTTGCCTTTTGTGTAAACACATACCCCTTGATCCACCTAGCCATTTCAATAAAGTTATCATGTGTTATCATGATTTCCCTTTGTCACCCTTGTCATCCAATCTGCATCTGATGTCTTTGATTATTTTACATCTTGCAATCCTTGTGGGCCCAATTATTGTCAACTTTACCTTGGTTGACATAAATTGGCTTCTAGCCATGTGCCACCATAATGGTTATGCCTCCAAAACTACCACTATTATTAGTAATGGTAGCTTATAAATGCTTAACACTATAAAAACTCTTCCATTAGAGGTAGGCCACCATGAACAATAATAAATTTAACTTCCTATCCCCTCTACCCTCTTATTACTACCACCCCATTACCATAGGCTCTAAATATTAGATGCTAATCATTGGCATTACCTGCTCAAACATGGTAGTCTTTTCTTTTATGCTAGCTCAAAGTTCATCCATATTTAGGGAATGATCACCTTCTATGAATATGTAACCAATCTCTTAGGCCATGTAGCTTATTTTTGGTTAGTCCTACCCTAGCAGAATCCCAAGTCATTGATTCCAAGGAACTAGGATAGAAGATGCAGACAAGGCCACCTTTTATCTAGCCTACCCATGTAGCTCTTGGGTTAGGCACAATCCATCCTCTATCATTCACCACCCTACCAATTTTATACCTTTTAGAATCTACTTGACCATCAAATAGATTCTCTATATATCATCACTTTACTACTACCCTTAAAACTCAACTTGTAGTGATGATGACCTTTCACCAACATGACTATGTATATCCTGATAGATGCCCACCTCATAAAACTTGGCTCATAGAGATAGCTACCAATACTATGATTATACCTTCACATAATTTTAAAAGTGTAACCTCCTTACAATGGAACCTCTTCTTTGGATTAGCACCATTGAAGGCTGTTTGTGGTGCTTAGCATTGTGTTCACTTCTTATTTATCCTACCTTACCCATCTGTTTCTCTCATCCTACTAAATATGGGATCATTATGGTAACTCTTCACTAATATACACCATACACTTCCATCATCACCTTCACCAAAAAAATTATTTTATCAAACCTTTTCCATCAACCCAAACCAACCCATGTGGTCCATCAAATTGGGGTAGCAAATTTGAACACCACTCACCCAAACCTTATTAAAATACATTGGCCTAATGTCCATCAACTATGCATGCACTTATTGACTTCTAAGGGAAATTTATTAAATAATAAATAATTACCCTCCCCTTTTCCTTCTCATTAAATTATATTTCTAATAATGCACTCTTGCCTATGGCATCCTATATCATGGAAGCTTTAGATTATTCCTAGCATCCTTGTATTTTAACATCACCTAATACTTCATCTTTATTTATTCCCAATTGCTAGGAGAATTACATTAGCCTAAGGTCTTTTTGGACTATGTAGGCAATGCTCAGTTAATGAGGTAAGCTTGACCACATCCTTTATTTTATTTTCCTTCTCACCTAAAATCTCTTCCTTCACTTTTCTACCTATCTCCTTAGCACCTCCCTTCCTTAAACTTGTCAATCTCTTTTAACCACTTTTATAGCTTTTTAATATCTTTTAAAACAAGTATTGATATCCTTCTTCATTAACCTCTCTTATCTTCCATAAATTTACCACCTACTCTAATTCGTTAATCTCTGCATCACCTTTCCTTGTGCATGCTCTGCAGCTTGTTCTCTCACCCATGTTTCATGTTTTTTATCCCTCTCTCCACTTATTACCAACCTTTCCCTTTATCCCCTTTATATTATTTTACTATCTTCATCATCTCCCCTCACCCTTGGATATTTATTATACCCTCTTTATCACTCTTATTTCCTCATTAATTCCACATCATACTATGCATCTTGCAAATTTTTTGTTTCTTTTGTTGTTGCACTTTTTATTTATGTGTACCACCATTCTCTATCATTTTTACACTCTTACCACCTTTCCCATTTCCAATTATTCTTGTTTTATTTATTTTCATCTTTTCACCACTTTTTTCTTCTTTTTTTTCTCCACAACTAGTTTATACCTAGGTATTAATCCTTTGAGAAGCCTTCCAACTTGCCCCTTTTCTTCATATCAATTCTTGCCTTTTGTCTTTTGCCTTTTGCATTCCTCTATGTACTCACTTATCTTTTGCATCTATGTGAGTATTTGTGTTTTAAATCCATGCTTCACTTCTTCCTTTTCTTCTTATCATCCCTAACCTTCATCCCTTATTTTCATCTCATGCCCTTTCATTGTCTTCCCCTATTTATTCACCACCTCACCCTTTTTCATCTTTTCAACCTCTTTTAACAAGATAATTAACGTATAACTTATTTATTTATCTTATTATTCACCCATCCTTCACTTCCCCTTATTTTTGTTAACCCCTTGCCCATTTTCCATCCTATTCTCATCTCCAAAACCACCATTTACTTTGCTTCATTGTTCCTTTCCTTGCTTATCATCATCCATGATTACTTATTCAAAATACCACCTACTTATTATCTCTCCTATCATTTTATTTGTGTCCTCATTTCACTCCTTTCTTCTCATGTTTCCTTTTCTTCCACGTATCTCCTTGTTTTTCATTTTCATCACCAAACTATTTTCTCCTTGGTCTTTTTTTTCAAACCTTTCATAGCCTCCCATATTTCTCATCCTCCCCTTACCCTTCATGATTGTTACACTTATATCCCCATCATTTTTAATTCTCTAATCTGTCATTCTTTAGTGCATCTCTCACCCCACATCTTCTACCTTTTATTTTTCTTCTCTTTTCTTTATTTCATTTCATTTTTTTGTCTCCCTTGATGACATGCATTGTTCTTCCGAACCTATATGTCCTTTCTTAGATCTTACCATCCTTATCCACCTTCATCTTTATCTTTTACCTCATTTTTATCTCTACCTATCTCTTCATCCATCTCTTGGTCTATCTTCACCTAATCCCTTGTTGGATCTCCTTTATTTTCTCCCATTCAACCTGTAGCTCTTTAGGTTGTAGACACTAGTTGTACCACTTTTATGTACATATCATTGTCTTATTCCTCATGTCTTCCACACCCTTATTTTAATGCATAAACTTTGGTTAGGATTGTTACTTTAGATTCATCCCTTTCTTCTTTTAATTTCTTTGCATGTTGATCTTGGATCCTTTTTTTAATCCTCTCCAACTACTCCCTTCACCTTACCTATCACCTTCTTCCCTTTTAAACTCTCTACCCATTTTTTCTTATATGATCACAACACATAGCATGTTATATCCTCATCGATCTTCTATTTGTATTTGATATATATACTAATCCTTTGGCTCTATGACATAATTGGCCAAGCCCATAGGCTCACAAAACCAACAAGCAAGCTTGAGCACTGCTAATCCATTAGGATAAATATTTCTTCCCCACCCCCTCTGATCTTGCCTATTTCAAACCCATTTTATTCTGACCTTTAGAGATTTTAGAATCAAAACTAAATCCACCTTCAACTGCAACATTTGGGGTACTCATGTGTGAATTCTAGCTATATGCTCTCATGTGACCTATATTCCTACCAATAATTTCACTTAATTATCCCTACCCAGCCTACATCTTCCTATGCACCATAATAGCCCTACTCTTTAATCACATTCCACCCAGAAACCTTTTCTAGAAGTCACCTCTTCCACCAAACTATTTTCTCCTTGAACATATTTTTCCCACCTTCCTTTTCAACTCCCCAATTTGTTTGTTTTCACACATCCTTCTTCTATTTTCCCTCTTAGTTTTCCATTTATAACATTTATTTTATTTCCTATTTCAGCCTACTCCCTCATTTTATTAATACTATTATTATTCACCTCACTTCATTTTCCAAAACCCCTTAGATTCCTTCTTTGAATTCCTTGAAAACTCAATGCTTACTTATTTTGGGGCCCTACTGGCTCAAGGTTTCAAATCTTTGACACTTCTTATTTACCCACTCTACTACTTTGCTTCCCTAAATCATTAAATAATACCCTTTCATAGCCTATTAATAACATTGTTGTGAAGTATGCATAATGTAAACTTATTTAGATGGTGATGAAAAAACCATCAGGTCACAATGGTAATTTGAGTAGTGCCAAATTTTCTAAATCTTGGTAAAGCATATCTCTCCTTTTTTTTAAAGGGTGGTAGAAATATCATGCTTTAACCTACTTATCCATGGATTTATATTGATTTTTCATAGATAGATAAATCATATAATTACATCTTAGGTAATCTCATCCACTATATCTACCAACCCAATTAGAAAACTATTTGATACCCATATTTTCCACCCTTCAAAACTTCCCTTTCTCTAATGTCCTTCAACTGGACCTAACTTCATGATATCAAATTGGGGCAACCAAGTTAACCAACACTCCCCACCTTAAAATAACTACATTAGGCCTAAAATTCATTTTGGACATTATGTCCATGGAAATATGTAGGAAACATCCACTTGTTTAGTGCATATGGAGTCTACTTGATGATCCTATTTCAACCAACTAATCCACTTGCCCATGTCCACCTTGATGTTGGCCATTTTTGACCTAACCTCTTTGCATGTTTTATGATAACCTTACCTTGGTCTTTTTTATTACATTGACTATGATTGATGTATTTCCCTTTTTATGCCTCACCTCATGTGCAACTAGACCATTTGTATTGTTCTTCAGGAGCACTTCCTACCTTGGATACCTATGAATAACATCAACCTTGTCTAGATGACTCGATAAGCTTAATCTAATCAACTATGACTAACATTATGGACTAATTACCCTATTGTATGTCTATCTAGAACTTGACCTTATTTTTATCAATATTAGCAGCTTTAGTCTCTGCATATATATTGACTATTATTCTTAGTCACATTTTGTGAACCCATTGGCACTTCACATGCCCAACTACCTTATGACACCACCTAGTGCCTCCCCACTAACTACTTATCAAACTTAAACCTAATTTAGCCTTTCTTGACTCTCAGCTTAAGGGGGAACACCTCCTTCCTTACTCAAAGCACCTTGACCTTTGACCAAGTAATTCATTTTTGTTTTTCAACTTGTTAATTCAAAGTTGCATAACAAAAAGGGGAAAAATGTAGACACTAGAAAACAACACACTTACATTTTTTGATGACTAAATGCCTTAGGACCCCCTAAATACCCCCTAAACCTTATTAAACCTTAACCAACCCCTCTTAACCTAACCAACTCATTATTATCCTATTCACATAATACTATTCAAAAGTACTACTCATTATCACTATTTAGTGTGGGACCCACTATCACTATTCATGATGACATGGAAAGTGACATGGAATGTGAAATGGAAAGTGACATTGAAGGTGATTTGGGAGGTGATATGGCAAGTGACATGGATTAGAAGTGAGGTGGTTTGATGTGGGACATCATACCCCACCTAGGACCCTTTCTTAAGGTGCTTAATGACCTCATTTAAGCGTCACAAGGGTCCACCCTTGAAATATGGAAAATTTCCTATTAATGGGCCATCATTAAACATGTATTTTTACTTTACACATAAAAGTGGCCTTAAAAATGAGATACCTACCTCTTTAGTGCTTTTTAAAAGACAAAGGGCACCCATTTTTGACTTTTTAACCCAAATGGGAGACCCATGATCAAGGTGGGAATCCCACCACCCTAATATTTTGACTTATTCATGCACCCACATGTAAAATAGTGCCACAATTTTTGTTCCATCTCTTTAAGTTCTTGGATGAAGACAAGAAAGGGTGGTGAAAAGTCTTTGATCTCATTTAGACCCATGTGCATGATTCTCATTCAAAATTGGATTCATGTGCAAGGTGAGAGACACACCAACCCAAATGGGAGACCCATGATCAATTTAGGAATCCAACTAACCTCATATTTTTAATAATTCATTCACCCACATGGAAAATGGAACCACATTTTTTGGGTCATCTCTTTAAGTGCTTGGATGAATATAAGAAAGGGTGGTGAAAAGTCTTTGGCCTCATTTAGACCCATGTGCATGATTCCCATTCAAAATTGGATTCATGTGCAAGGTGAGAGACACACCAACATAAATGGGAGCCCATGATCAAGGTGGTAATCCCACCAAACTCATATTTTGATTTATTTATGCACCATAGGGGAAATGGTGTCATACTTCTACTATTCCTTCTTTTGGCATGATTCTTGACAATAAATGCTATAAATACCCCCCTCTCCTTCACCCAAGGTTAAGTTAGAAGTTAGTATTTTTTTATTAACATATTATTTAAATTATTTTAAGGAGGTCATAATTTTTGAGGTCATCCACATCTTGGAAGAAAAGAATTTAAAGTAATAAAGCTCTGCCAAAATTGCCTCAAGACATCTTCAACAACATTATCAATAGCAACATTCTTCTTCAAGCTTGGAAGGTAACAATTTTGTTTATTCAATTTTATCTTATCATCCCCTTATATTTTTAATCTCTTCATCCCTACTTATCTATTTTTCTCTTTGTCATTTCATTATCTCAATCCATTTGTTGTATTACCATCTTTTATCCATTCATACCTTTGCCACTTTACCCTCCTTATCCTTTTCCCCTTTTGCCATCTTAAATACTTACCTTCTTACCTCATCAACCATTCACCAATTTATACCATTTGAATATTTAACTTTTTATTAACTTAACCATTTATCAACCAACCAAACCACCTTTATTTAATCCATTGTTAAATTTCTAAACCAAAACTATAGCCTTGTCTTGACTAATTTTCAGCATTAGTTGCTCATTTAGTCATTATTTTAAAAGTACTTAGCTTTATTTTCTTAATTTAGTTCTTTTATGTTATTTACTTATTTTTAATTTTATTTATTTTCAATTTTGGATTCATGTATCTTTCATTTTTATTCAAAAACTTAAGTGTTAAAAGAAGATGGATTGATAGTGTCCTAAAAAGCTTTCGCTTCTAGGATCTAGCTCACTCTACGTAATCCACCCAACTACTTGTATAACCAATAGGTTTTATGGTAATTATTTATTATTGTATTTCATTCTTCCCTATATAAAGAGGATTTATCATAAATTATATATTCAACATACATACTTTCAATATGTATTCTTCTACACACCCTTCTTAACTATTTTTTTCTTTTCACACTTAAGAAAAAGCTAAAAATAGATAGAAACATTTTGGCACCTGACCTTCAAACTAAACTTATACCTTTCCATATTATTCATGACCCCTATTATCTAATTCATCCCCAATTATAAGTGTAAGTAGGATTTATCTTCTTTGAGCTAGGATTGATTTATAAATCTGTTGCATTTCTCATTACATACATTATGGAGAACCTAACATGAATCTAATCCTTGCAAGTTTTCTTTCACACTTTCATTTTTTATTATCTTATTATATTTTTATATATTTTTAGTACTATATTGAACTAGTTGATATAGTTACAACTTTATGTACACAGGTTTACTACATAGTCACATCAAAATGACTATGTTTTATCTATGTATGTCTTCATTGGATACAAGTTAATGGATCAAATAGGTCAACACATTATTCTTATTTAGTCCCTAATAAGTATACAAGGTTAAATATGTTGACTTTTCCATCTTATTTCCTCTAGTAGCATTCAAATCAACAAACTAGGTTGAACAAGTTGACTTAGTCATCTTACTCTTCTTCAGTACATAGGGTTTTATAGAACTAGGTTGAAACAATTGAATTAATTTATAGACTTTAAAATTAGAATTTAAATCACTTTAGCATAAAATTTTCAATTTTAATCATCATCAAGGCCACCAAGGTTACTCTCTTTCCTTCTTTTGTCATTTCAATACTTTCTTTAGTTTTATTTTATTCAAGTTAGTAACCTTTAAAACTATAACCCTATAACGAATAAGTCCACCTAGTCAACTTAGTTTTGTATCCTATCTTATATCTAAAATATATAGTCAATGCATTTGAATCTATTCTTAAAGACTTTGCTTCTATAGAATAGTAGTGATCTAATCAACATTATTCCATTATATTTATATACAGTGTCAATATATATATAGTGTGGGTTTTAAAATTACCATTTAATCACATTATTTTTCTCTTTTACACACACTACCAAATGCACAATAATCAAAATTTATAAAAACACTTGTCTTCCCAAGGGATACCTACTTAGATTTCATCACCAAGGGGGGAAGATGACTTGGTTTTTTGGCCAAGTATAAATACATGGTTAATGGTATAAATTGGCAAGAACTCAACACCATTATCATTATGGGATTGTGAAGTGAGGGGGTAGGCCCCAACACCAAGCCAATACTATTTCCAACATAGATCTTTTTCATCCTAAACATCTTGAAACCATTCATAAATTACTTTATAGTTCCCTATTTATAGCCAACTCTCCTATCCCACCTAAATTAATCATTTATAATAATATAATAAAACTCAAGATGACCACTTAACATTTAATTTTTAGTTAATTGCTTACTCTTTGATCATTGTGTGTTGTATTATAAAAAATTGCATTGGGAAAAATTGGTGCAAGGTTTTGTCTTCTTTAACTCAATATCCTTCTTGTCTCTTTACCTTTGCATCATATTAGTCTTCCTTAATCTTTTTCCCCCATCATGAACTTTTTGTTTGAAGACAAAACTGAGTTGAAATCAATTGATATTATAAGCTTAACAACTCCAATAGGTTTTCCCATAAGTATTTTGTGGCTCCTACCCTAGATGAAATTAATGTGTGTGTATCTACTTGCACTATAAATTATGGGACCCATCCCCATTCATCTTCAATTAACATCCATATTTTCTCCTTAGAAGATTAGCATAAATTATAATATACTCCAAAAATGCTTTTTTTCATAATGATTTTCCTCAGCATCAATGAAAAGATCCTTTTATTGTTTACCATCTTATGATAAGTGGTCAAACTGACAATCCCAATTCACCTTCCCCCACATTCTCCCATGAATTTGGGGATACTAGCTTCTTTGCCTCTCAACATCTTCCTTATTTTTTTACCACCAATATTACTAATATGGAAAGTTATACATATAGTGGGTCTCTTCTAAGACATATTCTTATTCATTCATCTCTCAATGCATCATTTATTACCCATGGTAATCATGCCACTAGTGCTAATTCTTCTCATACCTCTACTAGTGCATCTTTTTACACATAATAAAATCATGCTAATAGTGCCTCATTTACTAATAATTCCTCTCAATCTACTCATAACATGCATGCTACCACTCATAGTGGTACCCAAGCCACTAATACTAATGCCAATACTTCATACAATACAACTAATATCACTCAAACCCATCAACTTTAATTACAAAATATTTATCAAATGAATCATTTCTAAGCTAATAATGCCAACAAAATGATGCAAATACAAAATCATATTTTACATCTCCAAAATCATCCTCAACAAGTTTTTTGGGGAATGCATAACCAAAATACCCCTGCCTCCTCTTCAAGATTCCCATGGTAATCTTATCCCTCAACTACCTCTTGTTAACAAAATAATGAAGTCCCTTCAGAATGAACCCATTATGCCTCAAAATAATAACATAAATATAGGAGGTATCACCCCTACTATTAGTTACAATGGGTCAACTGATCCCACTCTACACTTAAAAACATTTGGAAATCTATACAAAGATTGGGTCAAGCTAAATACTTTTTCCACTAATAAGATATTAGCAAAATCTCTCTTTGGAGATGATTTATATTGGTATAAAAAATTAAAATCTCATTCCATAACTAGTTTGGAAGATTTAGTCAATGCTCTGGTATACGAATTTCAAACTAGCGACCTCCCTAAAAATACTTTGGCCCATTTTTTTAATTGTAAGCAACTTGAGATAGAAACCACACAAGTTTTTATCAAATGGTAGAAAGCCTTATCTAATAAGTGTGAATATAATATGGTAGATGATAACTTCATTCATCTATTGATCAATGCTCTTTATCTTAAATTGTAATATCAGTTCTAGACTCTCTCTCTCCATGCACTTTGAAAGAGACCATTGATTGAGCCAAGTACCAAGATTTCCTCATGCATGGATTTGAGCCATCTCAACCTGCTATGGGTACTCACATGATAATCAAAAATAATAATCATCATGATACTAAGGATAGTGTCCCTAATGATTATGATACAATTCATACTATTCAATCTATTTTTCCTAATCATGCTCTGAAACAATATTCCCCTCCTAACCACGTCCCTAATAAAAATTTCTCTTCAACAGTAACATCAATGTTCATAAACCTTTATACTTAGCAGAGTTAAAAAATCATCTACCAAGGCCTCTTCCATGAGAGCTTTATCCCACTCATCCCATGAAATCCTAGTATGGTCTAAATAAAATTTGTTTTTTGTATGCTAGTTGGGATCATTCTCATGAAACTTGTAGGCAATTAAAAATTTTGGTTATGGATTTTCTCCTTGGTCCCAATTTTGATCATGATTCTATCATTCATAAACATTGTCAATCATATGACATTTCCTTCAAATACCATGAAATACAAACTAAATATCAATATTTGAACTAGGCTAATGTTCATTTGTCTATATAAAAAGATCCTCTTCTGAATTGTATACACATAATATTTTCAAACTTTTATTGATTATTGACGCTTTATATCTTACACAAACCTATCAAGTCTCAATCTCTTTGAGTTCATTACTTAAGGGGTACATTGGGAAAGTGATGGTAAAACCATTTTTGATTCCTAAAATTATTGTCCTTATTGCCACTTGTCTCCTAAAACCATTTACCTTAATCTTATTCTTCTCAGTCCTACCTCCTCTAGTCTGTTTCCTCTTTCCATCCTCCTTTTCTTGCCTTAACACCCTTTTGGAAAGTTAGAATTACTAGGTCAACTAGGTTGACCCTGTATAGTTTAGGGGTATTTTTAATTTATTAGCTTGTTAGCCTTTTAGTTGACATAGCTCAGACCTACTGATTTGTACCCAAAAAGACATTGGGTTGACTATGTCAACCCTATACATTTGACATTCCTAGAAGGATTTAGGGAAAGATCTATATGTTTGTGTGTGTGTGTGTGTGTGTGTGTGTGTGTGTGTGTGTGTGTGTGTGTGTGTGTGTGTGTGTGTGTGTGTGTGTATAAGTTTATTTCCCACCATTTCATAAGAGAATAATTAAGAATGAATAAGTGTGAGTGAACATATGCTTATTGACCATTATACTTGAGGAATAAATCTTAGGGTTCCATACTTTCTTTGAAGATATAAATATTTTCTTGTGGAGAAGTCTTTTGGATGCTTAGATAGGTTGTGTATCTTAGAGATGATTTATATTGGTTATCCTTACATACCACAATAGTCTCTTGCAAAGTACCTTGGCCAAGGGAGGGATTGAGGCTCGATGGGTTCATATTAAAAGGTAAGTATTCCTAACTTTATTTATCCTTTGTAAAAGTAGATAGATAATGCATTTGTATTCTTCTCCCATGTATTAAGATTGTATATACATTGAAATGAGTATATGCCTTCTAATGCATGTTTAGTTTAGTTTGTTTTATTATTTTTAAGCCCCACTTTGTACCAAAATATTTGGTGTGTACTATATTAAATTTAATTTATTGTTTATTAGAGTAGATTTAATGTTTTAAACCTTAGGACTCCATTAGGGTGGTTGTGTGATTATGTTAGACTGTGGACTTTGGAACCCTTCTTACCATGATATGTTATGACAACTAATCCCATAATTAGGTATAGCATAACACCATATTGATCATGCTCCTACTTAAAAAGTGTATCCCAATTAGAAGTGTAGATATGCTCTATTTTCTCTAAGCTAGGATTGATTTATAAACATGATGCATTTCCAATTGCATACATTTTGGTGAACCTAATGTGAAACTAACCCTTGAAATATTTATTTAATTTTTTCATTATTTTATTTATTCTTTTTAACATCATTTTTATCATATATTTTGACATACTAGATCAATTCTATCGACCCTACTATTTTTCTCTATGTGTAGGTTTTAAGGAACAGGCAACTAGATCAACCTAGTCAACCTAGTATTGGTTTTTATCCTTTTAGACACATATTTTAGCATACTAGGTCAACCTAGTCGATCCCTTACAATTTCAACACTTTTTTAGTAGGTTATTGTATAGCTTGATCAATTATATCAACCCAATTTGCAAGTTTCTCAAGCATAATTCATGGTTATTCATCAATAATATTTTTTCATTGCATCTCTAATCCACTAAGGTTCCTTTCTACTTATTTATTTCTTTATTTTCTATCTTTATTTTCATAGTTTGTAGTCTTTAAAACTACCCTTGCACAGTCAACTATATTTGCATTGCTAACCTAGTTCTATGTTATGTATGTTGTCTAAAATAACTAGATCAACATTGCCAACCTAGTTCATTTTTGGACTTTATTCTGAAGTAGAAGCTCGACCCTGTTGACCTTGTTTTATATTTTGTGTATATAGTGTTAACACTATACCATGTTTAAAATTATAATTAACCTTATATCTATTATTAATTAATTCACACTTTCTTTTCCTATTATTTTCATGCTTAGAATAGTACACATAGTTTAATTAGGGGTTTTTAATTAACCACTTAGTTTCACTATTTCTATTTTTTTTTCACACATGACCAAATCACAAAAACATATAAAATCACTTTAACATTTCATCTTCCCTAAGCCAACCTACTTGGATTTCATCACCAAGTGGGAAGCTAACTAGATGCTCTGGTCAAGTATAAGGCATGGGTAATGGTATATTATGGCTAAGCACCCAACACCTTTATCGATGTAGTATGTTAAGTGAGGGGTTAGGCCCCAATACCAATCCTATATCATTTACACTATAGTCCCTTTCATCCCAAACTACCTAAAACCATCCTTAGATTTCTATCTAATAACTTATTTATAACCAACTTCTAACCACATTTAAAATCATTCTTAATAATCTAATTAACAATTAGTTTGAAAAATTAGTTAGCTTTAATTTTCAAGTTGTTTACTTTCTCTTTATTTAGTTCTGTACACAAAATCTTGCATTAACCAATGTTAGTGCTAGATTTTGTTTTGTGTGTTTCAATTAGATTAGCCAACATTAATCCAATTAATTATCTATTTCCTTTCAGTATTTACTACTTTTCATTACTTGAAAAGTTATCTTGTTTCATTTTTTAATCTATTTTTAGGCTTCTTAAAATCCCTATTTATTATACTAGATCAACCTAGTAGACCTAGTGGCTTTTCTACCTTCTATACATTATACTAGATCAACCCAATCAACCCTATACAATTTTATAGCCCCTATATCTATAGTGGATTGACCCAGTCGACACTGTATCATTTTAGTCACTTCTTTGTCATTTACTTTCTCATCTCTCTTATTTTACCTTCATCATAGACTTTCTATCAAATAATGACAATGGGTTACAGTTAACAAACATGATGAACTTTACTAATCCTAATAGGTTCTCCTATAGAAAGAATAGGGTTCCTCTTTTAGATGCTACTAATGTTTATATTTCCACTCACTTAATGAATTATGGGACCCTCCTCATACCTCTTCACAACATAATACTATTTTATCACTAGAATAAAAACTTGAGTTAGAGTATACTCCCAAAATGCTTTTATTTATTTTAGAATTTCCTCAACATAGAGGAAAGGATCCTTCTACCATTTATAACCTTATGATTAGTGGTCAAACTGAAGAGCCTCATTCACCTACTCCTACATTCAATACTTGTTTTGGAGGTGCAATTTTATTTCTTTCTCAACCTCTTCCTTCAATTTCAATTCATTTTTATTCCATGATATCTTACTCTCTAACCTCTTTTACCTCCATGCCTAGTATATCTACTAACATGGTAGGTTCTACATCTAGTGGGCCTCTGATAAGGTCCACTATCCTTAATCCTCTAACTAATTAATTATTTTATACCTAAGGAAATCATTATTTTAGTGTTTCTTCCTCTCAACCATTCACTACTCCATTTTTTCTTCACAAGAAAATTTTACCACTAGTGCCTTAAATTCTCATAATTATTCTCAAGCTCATATTAACACTAATAGTGGTACCCAAGCCACTAATACCAACATGAATACAAATACTAATGCTTATAATGTTAATCAAACACATCAAATTTTGTTTCGAACTCTCAATCAAATTAATACCTTTCAAGATCATAATACAAATCAAATGATGAGAATTCAAAACCATCTTCTTAATCTTGAATCTCATCTACAACCAATGGCTTGGGGCACACATAATAAAAATTTTCCCCCTCATCCTCTTCAATATTCTCAAGGTAATATCATTCCTCAACCTCCTTTAGTTAATAAAACCATCAAGTATCTACAAAATGAACCTCTGACTACTCAAATTTCTAACATTGATATAGGAGGTATAACACCTACAATTTTTTATAATGGGTCAACTGATTCTACCCTTCACCTCAAAAAAATTGGAAATATTTACAAGGATTAGGTCAAAGTAAACACCTTTTTATTTAATAATATCCTAGCCAAAACTCTCATGGGTGATGCCTTGGATTGGTACAATAAACTTATAGATCATTCTATTTATAGTCTGGAGGACTTAGTAAATGCTTTAGTGCAATAATTCCAAACTAATGATCTTCTTGAAAACACTTTGGCCCATTTCATTTATTGAAAATAACATGAGAGTGAAACTACCCAAGACTTTGTTAAGATATGGAGGACTTTGTCAAAAAAATGTGAACATAACATGGCAGATGATAATATTTTTCATCTCTTTACAAATGCTCTCTTTTGTAAACTACAATATCAAGTCCACACTCTCTCTCCACATAGTTTGTAGGAGGCTCTTAACCAAGATAAAATACAAGATTTCCTAATTCATCAATTCAAGCCACCCAAACCTTTTATGGGTCCTCATTTATAACTTAATAATAGAAACCACAATATCACCAAAGATGGTATTAGCGACTCTTTCAACACCATTCACATTGTTTAAGCTATCATTCTTAACCCTTCTTTAGAACTAGCTCCTTCTTCTAAATAATATACTAATCCTTATTTCTCTTCACCTAATATCATCAATGTTCAAAAAACTTGATCCTTGACTTATTTTCTTAAATGTCTACCCAAGCCTCTTCCATGAGATATTGACTCTACCCATCTTATAAAATCATGGTATGATCATAACAAGTTTTTTTGTTTCATGCTACGTGGGGTCATTTTCATGAAACTTGTAGACAAATTCATAATTTAGCTATGGATTTTCTTCTTGGACCTAATTTTTATTATCATTCCATTATCTTTAAGCATTAACAAGCCTATGAGATTGATTTTAAGGATGATAAATCATATGATAAAACTCAAGCCTTCAATCAAGCAAATGTTCATTTGTCTATCTATAAAGATCTTTTACCTAATCATCAAACTATCCAAGAAAATCAAGATAAGCCCACCCCTTTTATATACGCATAATATTTTCAAAATTTTATTGGTTACTGATACTTTGTATCTTACAGGAACCTGTCAAGTCTTAATCAATATAAGTGCATGCCTTAAGGGGTGCACTAGGAAAGGGTTGGGTAGACCATCAGTGCTTCATAATATTTTTTTTTCCTTTTGCCACTTGCCATCCACACTCTAGTCTCCTAAAAATTTAAACCCTGAGCTTATTCTTCTCTTTCCTATCCATTCCAATCATTATCATGGTTTATTCCCTCATTTTTGCCTTATTACCCTTTTAACATGTACACTAAACTAAGTTAACTTGGTAGACCTAGTGTGTTTTAGGGTCACTTTAGCTCTTTTTGTTTCTTATCATTTTGAATGACCTAACATAGACTTTAGGCATTAGCTTGAGAATGTACTAGGTTGATCGGGTTGACCTAGTATAGCCAACATGTCTAAAAGGTTTTAGGTAGGTTGCCACTATATACAAAATCTCATTTACCACCATTTGATAAGAAGAGAATAAGAAAGTAAAGAAGTGTGAATGAGCATCTACTTATTAACCATTCCACTTGAACAATAAAGCTTTAAGGTTCAATACTTTCTTTAAAGATTTAATCTTATCTTGTGAATAAGTTTGTTAGATGTTTACATAAGTTGTGTAGCTTAGATCTAATTTATCTTGGTTATCCTTACATCCACAATAATCTCTTGTGAAGCACCTTAACCAAGGGAGAGATTGAGGCTTGGTAGGTTCTTCAAAGGTAAGTATTCCTAACTTTATTTGTCCTTTGTAAGAGTAGATAGATAATGTAGTATGTATTCTTTTCTTGCATGTACTAGGATTCTATATACATTGACGTGAGTATATGTCTCCTATGCATACTTAGTTTAGTTATTTATTTTTTTGTAACCCCCACTTTGTGTGATAAGCTTTGGTGTGCACTAAATTAGTCTAATATTCTTGTTATTATAATAGTTTACTTTCTTGTTTATTAGTATAAGTGAAATATCAAATCATGGGACTCTTTTAGGTTTGTTGTGTGATTATGCTAGATTATAGGCTTTGGAGCCCTTCCTAGCATGATATGTCATGACAAGTGACATAAGTGATCCCCTAATCAGGTCTAGTAGATCCCCATATTAATCATGCTCTCATTTAACAAGTGTATACCCAATTAAAAGTGTAAGTGTGCTCTATCTTATCCAATCCAAGATTAATTCACTTACATCATGCAATTTTGATTGCATACATTATGGTGAACCCAACATGAAACTAACCCTTGTAGGATTTCTTTCACTTATTTATTTATTTATTTTTGTCATTATTTCTATCATATATTTTGATGCATTGGTTTGATTTTGTCAACCTAGTTATTTTTCTCTATACATAAGAATAGGTAACTAGATTGATCAGCTCAACCCAGTATGGGTTTTTGGCACTTTCAGACTTTTATTTCAGCCTATTAGGTCACCAAAGTTGACCTAACACATTTTCAACCACTTTATAATTGATTCCTATATAGCTTGATCAATAAAATTTACCTAGTATAAGTTTCAATTTTCTAGAGTTCCAAATTAGCCTACTAGGTAGACCTACTTGACCTAGTACATTTTTAGACATCCTATTCAACATACTAGGTCGACCAAGTTGACCTAGTGCATTTTCAGAACTTTTTTAGCTTCTATAGTAGGTTCTTGTATAGCTTAGTTGATCAACTCAACCCAATTTTGAAAATTAGATCAAATTTCTCCAAGGTTCCAGATCAGCAATCTCCTTCATTTTCATCTCTAAATCATTAAGATTAGTTTCTATTTCTCTATATCTTACCTTTTTTGTACTTTCCTTTTAAGTTTATAGTCTTCAAGACTACCCCTATATAGTCAACTAGATCAACTTATGTAACGTAGTTCTATGTTCTATGTGCTATCTAAAATAACTAGGTCATCTTAGTCAACCTAGTAGGTTTTCCAGACCCTATCTTTAGTAGTACTAGCTCGACCCTATCGGCCTAGTTCTATATCTCATGCATATAGTGCTCTCACTATAACTTACTTTAAATTTAGAATTCACCTTATATGTTTTTGATAAAGTAAGGTGGCAAACGAAGGACCGAACCCTATACAATCAAAAAAGACAAGAAGGCAAATAAACAAAAAATGCCTTCAGAGAGACGACAGCATAGCCGAGAACAACAGATAGAAACAAAACACAAGCCATGGGAATTCACCTTATATGTTAATAAAATATTTATTTTTAATTATTTTCATGCTTAGAATATTTCATAGTCTAAATAAAAGGTTTTTAATTAACTTCTTGATTTCACTATTTCTATTTTATGCACACACAACCAAATCACATAACATCAACAAACATTTTAACATTTGACTACCCAGGCCAACCTACTTATATTTCATCACCAAGGGGGAAGTTGATTTGATTATCTAGTCAAGTATAAAGCATGGTTAATGGTATATTCTAGCTAATAACCTGATATCCTTATCGTTATGATGTGTGAAGTGAGGGGGTAGGCCCCAATACCAAGCTTGTATCAGTACCACTATAGTCCCTTTCATCCTAAACTCACCTAAAACCATCCATAGATTGTTATTTAGTACCTTGCTTTCATCCAACTTATTATCATTTAAAATTATTCTTAATAATCTAATTAACATTTTAAGTTGACCAATTAGCTAGCTTTACTTTCCAAGTTGTTTTCTTGCTCTTTGATCAATTGTGTGTGCAAGAACTTGCATTAGCCAAAATTAGTGCAAGGTTTTGCTTTATGTGCATCAATTGGATTTGCCAGTGTCAATTTAATTGACTATCTATTTACTTTCAGCATTTACTTTCTTACATCAATTTTAGAGTATCTTGTTTCATTTCACAAACTTATTACCACTTCTTTCTTTTACTTCTTGTTCACTTTACTAGGTCGATTGAGTTGACCTAACATATTTTTCAGCCCCTATATACTACACTAGGTTGATTTGGTTGACCTAACATTATTTACAATCTTTTTCCCCTTTTCTATTAGTCCTTATTTTTTTAATTTTGGGTCGATCCTATCGACCCTGTGTAGTTTTATGTCAATCACTATCTGATTCCTTGCTTTCTCAACTTTCATATTCTTCCTTTCATCATGAACTATCTATTTGGTGATAACATTGAAGTTTAGATAGTAGACATGATGGAATTTACCAATCGTAATAGGATCTCTCATAGACAAAGTAGGGTTCCTTTCAAGAAAGCTAGTAATGTTTATAGTGCAACCCATATAATGAACTTTGAGAATCCTTATATCTATTTGTAGAAAAACCCTCCTCTTCTCTTAGAGTATCATCTTGAGCTATAATATACTCTTGAAATTATTTTTTTTATCATTAAATTCCATCAACATAGAGGGAAGGATCCTTACACCATCTACAACCTCATGATTAGCCATCAAGTCGAAGAACCTCATTCTCATACTTCCACTTTCTCAACTAGATTTGGGGATATTGATTTCTTTGTTTCTCAACCTCTTCCTTCAATCTTGATTCCTTCATATGCCATGACATCTTCTTCTTTAAATTATTCTACCTCCATGCCTAGTATCTCAACTAATATGCTTAGTTCTACATCTAGTGGGCCTCTCATAATATCCACTATCCTTAATCCTTCTAATAGTTCATTATTTTCAACCCAAGCACCCATGCTTCTAGTTATTCTTCCTCAACTATTTACTATTCCATATTTTTATTCGCAAGTAAATTTTTCCACTAGTACCTCAAATTCTCATATCTCTTCTCAATCTCATATCAAAACTAATAGTGATACCCAAGCCACTAATACCAACACAAACACTAATAATAATTCTTCTAATAAAACTAATCAAACTCATCAACTATTATTGCAAACTCTAAATTAAATAATCACATTCCAAGCTAATAATATGAATTAAATGATGAGAATGCAAAACCACCTTTTTAATATTCTTTTTCCAATCCTCAACCAATGACTTGGGGCACACATAACCAATGTGTTTCTCCTCCCCCTCTTTGATATTCTTAAAGATATCTCATTCCTCAACCTCCTTTAGTAAACAAAGTCATCAATAATTTACAAAATGAACCTCTTACCATCCAAATTTCTAACATTGATATAGGAGGTATAACACCTACAATCTCTTATAATGGATAAATTGATCCTACCCTTTATCTTAAGACATTTGGAAATCTTTATAAAGATTAGGTCAAATTAAACACCTTTTATATTACCAAACTCCTTACCAAAACCCTCACTAGTGATGCCTTGGATTGGTATAATCAACTTGTATCTCATTCCATTACTAGTTTGGAGGACTTAGTGAATGCTTTAGTACAATAATTCTAAACTAGTGATCTTCCTAAAAACACTTTGGCCCATTTCATCAATTAAAAACAAAATTAAAACAAAACTACCCAAGTTTTTGTTAAATGATGGAAGACTTTGTCAAACAAGTGTGAAAATAACATGACCAATGACAATTTCTTTCATCTCTTTACCAATGCTCTTTATCCTAAATTACAATATCAAGTATGCACCCTCTCTCCATGTACTTTAGAGGAGGCCATTGACCAAGCCAAATGATAAGATTTTCTTATGCATCAATTTGATCCACCCCAACCTTCCATAGGTCCTCATTTTTTACTTTAAAACAAACACTACAATATTACCAATTTTGGTGTTACTAATTCATATGATACCATTCACAACGTTCAAGTTTTCATTCCTACCCCTTCTTCAGAACCATATCCTTCTCAATATTATACTAATCCTCATTTATCTTCAATAATTAACATTAATTTTCATAAACCTCTTTCCTTAACTTAATTGCTTAAATGTCTACCTAGGCCTCTTCCTCAAGAAATTATTCCTACTTGTCCTATGAAAACCTAATATGATCCTAGCAAGTTTTGTTGGTTTCATGTTAGTTGGGGTCACTCTCATGAGACCTATAAACAAATTTATAATTTAGATATGGACTTTATTCTTAGACATAATTTTGATCATTATTCTATCACTCACAAGCATCAACAAGATTATGATATTTCTTTCAAGGAATACAAAAATCATGATAAATATCAAGCCTTGAATCAAGTAAATTCTCATTTAGATATCTATAAATATCCTTTACCTAATCATCAACCTATTTAAGAAAACCAAGACAAGCCCAATCCTTCCACAAATAATGTAGAAAGTCTTGCTGAACCAAGTTTTATAGATAATATAGTTAACATGACTAATATGTGAAGGGTGGTGGATTTCATCGATTATTAACCTATCTACACATTGCCTCCTTCTAAGACATATTGTGTTATCGAATATTCTTCTCCAACTAATTTTAATGAGTTCAGGTAAGAATATCTTATAACCTTTGATGAAGTTCTAATTTATGACTTTCCCTTGGATAACACATCCCATTCTATTTCTACCATTCTTTCATCATTTTCTAATACTAATAATAATAAATCTTCCAATGATAATCAACCTTATATTCAAACTTCTTATAATTCTCAAGATCAATCTAAACTAACTAATTCTTGATCACTAAATTATTTACAACCTTCTTCTAAACCTTCTTGTTCTTAGAAACAAAAATTTAAATTCCTTTTGGATCCTCCTTCTGAAGACCTTCTTAACCATTATACACCTATATCTAATAATATTCTCATGGATTATGATGAGTGGGATCCCATTATCGAGCTCACTAATCTCCCATCTCAAATTCCATTTCTTGAGCTTATGAAGACTTCTCCCCATCATCAAAACCATCTTATGCTTATTTGAGATGAATGTCCTTCATCTTCTTTTAAGAATATGGGAGGTATCCTTATCTGGTTTTGAGGATAGTATCTTGAAACAATTTGAAGATATGTCCATCAATATTGATGAAACTATTGACAATTATCTTTTTTTTTAAATTTCCCATCACATCTATGATTCCTTAAAAGATTCTACTTCGTGTAAATTATCCTCACTTATTTATTATCATCCAAATAGGTGATATGCAAGTTAAATGAGAATTGATTGACGAGGGTTTTAGAACTTGTGTTACTTCTCTTGATTTCATAAAAACCCTTAGATATTTAAAATGTAATATTAAGTCAACACATAACACCTACCATGAATATTATGTAAGGTAAATTCCTCCTCTTAGGTGTGGGTGGCTTCCCATCACAGTCCCACCTTTTACCATTCATGTAAAGATGATGATATTTAACTTTACCCTATCTTATAACATCTTGCTTGGTAGGATATGGAATGATAATATGTGAGCTATCACTTCTTCCACTTTCTAATGCATTAAATTTCCTCATAATGGAGCCATTTATAGGATCCAAGGAGATACTAACCCTTGAAATTTTGAACAATTCCAAGATCATGGTGTTTTCAAGACTCTTACTTTGAGCCTTTACCTAACATTCCATTCCATGAGTCACAACATTTAAATTTTCCTATCAACTCAACTAGAGGCTACAATGGGCATCCTGAGCTCATTGGTAACATTCCTCCCAACCTTTTAGACTTTGATGATGATGAGCTTGATGAGATTAATTTAAAAAATAAAAACTTCCAATCTCAAGCCTCATCTCATCTTGCAGCTTCCTACTTCCTTATATCATCATTCTCATAAACCTCCTTGTGATGACATTCCCATAATATTATCCAAGACTTGGAATTTTATTCACCATGCTTCTTCTGATGACAAATTTATTCGAAATTGTGTCATTGATCTTCATATGCTATATTATGAGGATGTCTATTATTTAGATGATTCTTTATTAGGTAGTCTTGTCCAAGCCCATGATGTCAAGATTATGTGTTATCATTCTTATTTACTTGAGTCTTTTTATATATCTTCTCATGTTCCAACATTTATAGTTATTGATTATTTCATTTTTCCTCTTTATCACAGAGTAGAGATGGTGCTAACACCTCCAGTTTCTAAGGATCCCTATAAGACTATCCTCATGGATTGTACTATGACCAGACCTTACCATTTTTCTAGGCTCCCTAACTACCATCATCTATTCACCCTTGAGGTTAGTGAAACCCTCATTATACCTTCTATTTATATTACCCCTCCCATAATAGAACTTGTAGATGAACCAATTATTATTTCTACTTCCATTGTTGCCAATCTTACTCTTTCTTCTTCCACTAGCAATCCTTCTATTATGCCTAGTTCTATTTATTCTCCATCACCACCTTTTCTTGGTGATGGTTTGATTCCTTTGCCTAAGATTGATCCTTTTCCCACCAAATGTGCCAATGATTCATCTCTTTCTTATTTCACACATGTTATACTTTCTCTCATGAGTGTTTCTCATAAAATTACTCACAAGCATATTTGTTGCTTCCATGGGATAGATAATCACTCTTCTACCCATTATCATAAGTTATGAAAATATATTGATACCTTGCATCCTTCTTCCCCATCAATAGACACTACCATACCTCCTTCAAAGATCCTTCCTGAATATATACCTGGTGAGAGGTATAATCTATGGCACTAATTTGGCACACATCACACTGATCATTGCCATATCTTTTAGCATCATCTTAAGGACCATATTATAGCTATTCTTAAACCTTCTATAATTCCTCCCATGGGTCATTCTTGCAAGAAGGTTCCCCCTTATCCTCCCATATCTACACCTCATGTGGTCCCTTCACCACCTTCTATCCCTCTACCTTTGGTTCCTTCTCCACCCGTGGACCCTCCTTCACCCATACATCATTCTCTACCAGTGATTCTTGCATCTCCCATAGATCCCATTCCCACACATTCTCCTGATCATCCTTTGCCCAATTTCCCTCCTTAGCATGATCCAATTAGTATTCTTACTTTTTTAGTTAAGGAGATTAAAAATGATTATTTACCTAATATTCATCAAAGATTGATGACACATTAGTAGTAGTTTGTATTCATCTTCATAGAGATTTATCCAATGTCTTGGATAATTTGTGGATATATTTACCAATATTTATGAGCATATGCATGGTGTTTCCTCATTTTATATCTAGATTAAACATGTAATCTAATCTTATTTATATCTTTGATTATATCAGTTGACACTGTGTCAAATTATTTCTTATCTTATATCACGTTTCTTTTTGTTGTATTATAGTTAGCTTATGCTTTTGTTTTACATGTTGCATATACTTGTCTTTTCCTTATCATTGTTATTTTTCACTTACTATTGCTTTCTTTTTCTTTAGAGTTTTTTCTCAAAACTCTTCCCTTGTATCTTCATGATTGTTTGCTTTCTTATCTTTATTTTTCATAGATAGTTGTCATGGTGATTTGGTTATATTTACCCTATTACCTTTGGTTATTGTCTCCTTTTACCATGTGATCAATTAGCAGACGGTCTTTCTCATTACTATTTCCTTTTATCAATCCATCTTTGGATCTACTTTTTCTTTATTCCTTTTCTTTAAACTAAACATATACATAGTTGAGACTTGAGATCACATACTTGTTCATTATCAAGCTTAAGTGTTTTAGTCAGTCTTTTATCTTAGGTTATTTAGCTTCTTTTAGCCTTAGCATATAGCTCATTCATGTGTATCACTATCTCTCTCATGATTGGTAATTCCAAGACCATATGGAGGAGGAATCTTAAAAAAAAAGCCTTTAAAATAAATTTAAAAGCCTAATCATTTAAAAAAAGGGAATGTTATCAAAATTCAAAAATATTTAATATTTTAAAAGTATAATCATACTAAAAGACATGATTTAAAGTACATATCCTTCCTTTATTCAAATCTCAAACTCCACAGTTGGCCTCATGATAGAACTAAGGTCCTTTGGGGTGTATCAGGCTAGTATATTAGAAGAGGAGAATAAAAAAAATACTTTCTCATGCAAGTACCCCATATTCATAGTATACCAATGACTTTGTAAGGGGTCCTGAGGGACAAGAAACATGACATGGAGAGGTAGGTCCATTTTACTTTTATTAGTAATAACCTACCTTCATGAGTTGATCTTAGTAGCACACTTATTTTCCTACAAAGATTTGTGTCTATAAGGAATAGGTTTCCTTTGTATATAGATAACCACTAGTCACTTAGTGTCTTCTCATGTCCTTAGTATCCCTCTTGCCTCCTAAGTTTTTTTCATAAAATGCCTACGTCTTTGATTTTTACACTCCCTTTTTCATTCCCTTTACTAATATTTCCTCATGGTAAATATTGTTTTTCTTTCTAATCATTCCTTATGGGATTTCATTTGTGAGTTTTTTTGTTAGACCATTAATAGGACTCAACATCCCTCATAAATTACCACCGTTTCCATCCTATTACCCACATCCTTGATTTACCATTCCTAATCCTTCTATGTACCAATGTTGTTTTAGTACCCCTTGGGTTTTATTTTGTGAGTTATAGTGTAATATCATGGATATGACCCAACCCTTCTCACAAAAACAATTTTTTTCCAATAAACATGTCACCATCCAAATTACATGTGTTAAGTAAGAACTAAGATTTGATTGATTGTGAGGTTACACGTCATTTGACATACTTCCCATCTTGATATTTAGTATGTATTATGCTTAATTCATTTTTATTTCACCCTTTTATTTTATTATTTGTTGAGTGCATGTAAGATTACAACCATTTCTTGAATTTCTCATACTTCCCATCTTGAATTAGTATGAATAATTTAAGATCAAGTTTTTACAAATTTTATTTTTCTTTTGTACTTCCCATCATGAAATAGTATAATTGATTGACTTAATTTTGATTTTTTTTTATTAACATTTGTTCCCTTTTACATACGCTCCATTTTATTAAATTTTTTTCATACTTTGCAATGTGATATTTAGTATGATTTTACTTGTTTTAATTTGGTGCAAAAATCTTTTACTTTGGTTTGAAAAAACATACCCTTTTACCATCTTGTTTTCCATTTTATTAGATTGTTATACCTAGTCATTTTTCATGTTATTACATATTTCCTAGCTTGAATTAGTGTGTAGTAAATTTATTTTCTTGATTATATTTCTCCAAGTCTTTTCACCTATTTTTTTTCAACCATGCATGTGTTTTTCATAATGATAGAAAAGAAACCACACCACATATATTTTATATAGAATATACAACAAAGTTAAATACATGTTCTAGAAATAAATATATTCCAAGAATCTATATCCTCAACCATAATGAATAAACACAACTACCATAAAGACAACATACATAACCAACACCAGTAAGCCAAAATGATACGTTAGATATATATTTCAAGATTTTGATACAACATATACAATGCCTTAACACTAGGGCTGAACTCCATCATGTCTATCTCATGGCCTATCCATGATGCTTGCTAAGGCCTCAGTCTGACTCCTTTTAATGTTATGTTGTAATGAAGTAGTTTGAGATATTAATCCCTCTATTTATCCCTACAAACATGCTATCTAAACTTGTGCTTATACCAATCAGTCTAGATCATTGCATATGCTTATATTGGTTGGGTCTACATCACCATATATGACTATATCATTTATGTCACTATCTCTAGATGCACATCTCTCTCATTGGCTAGGGCTTATCAGGCTTGCCTCTCCCCTACACCCAGCTCTATTAGTGGTTGTGCTTTCTCTCTCTACATCCATATCTACCTCATGGTCTCTCTTACTAGTCTAAACTAGCTTACCTGAGCTGGGGTAAATGGTACACTCAGATCATATAATGTCATGGGGTTATTTATTTATAGAGTCTCATCTAGGACGTCATGGAGTACCCCCTAACTAGGGATCCCCTTCTCTCTTCCTCATCCTCAGGTATGCCTATAAAATCACACTAAATATATATTAGATCACTATTATATCTCATAATATTTATATATCTATCAAATAACAACTTAAGAAATAAGTTAATCATATCCATACCTATCTATGTCTCAGATCATGTGGTCTTGGCATTCTTATGATTGCCTAGCATAGTCTCCCCATCTACATGACCTCCTAGTATCTCCTTTATCAGTCACCTCCTTAGCTAAAAATATACTGTCATGGCTCATGTCCATCTTAGCCTATGCTTGAGTTGTCTCTCTCTAATTTTTATCTCCTTTGGTTCCTCTAATGAATCATCAAAGATGATGATGGTGTCCACTCTCTCCTCCTTCCTCCATTACTACCATATCTTCGATGGCCATAACTCAGGCATGACTATTGATGTCGCTATATAAGGTTGACCCATATATCCTAGCACTTATGTCATTGAATGTGGCTCACTCCACCATGTATAGTGTACTATCACCTCTTTCATCTCTAGTATTAGTCCCACTATGTGCCATCTCTCCTAGGTAATTACCAGCTACTCATATGGTCACAATATTATGTTAGTGCATATCATCATCTATAGCACTGGCATGTGGGGCATGGCCTAAACTAGTTGGTCCTCTCTCTATCTCCTCAACTAAGGTGACCTATCATCGACTGCATGGGGTAACCCAACCAGTTGATACATAGGAAATCTCTCATATATCCATGATGTTAGTAGTATGATTAGTCTCATGGTCTTATGTCCTCTGACCCACATCTCAAATAGATCATTAATAAGATAGACCTAGATGATATAGCTTAGATCATATAATACTCCCTCCTCCAGCATCATCTTGTTCAAGGCTACCATGTATAGTGTTACCTTACCATCTAACTTGTGATAGAGAACTCATTGTGTAATAAGACCTACCACTACCTTTCAAACATCTAAAATTTGTTATATATACACATCATCCATACTCACTCTCCACCTTGATAATATTATCTTTGAGTGTGTCACCCACATGGCTAAGGCTCCCATCTCCTCTATTATGTCTAATATCCCTACGATCACTAATACTCCTACTATGGGTAGTCTGAGGATGGCATGGATATCCTCTAGTGTGATATCCACCTATATCACATCCTCATCCACCGCTCATCTAAAGGTTTTGGTTAGTCATTCCCAAAAAATAAGGAACATAACCAACACATCCATGTTGAGGGGAATTCTACGCATATCTGATATACCTCCTAGACCTATGGCTACTAATATAGATTTGTCTTTATCTGTCAAACTATCTAATAAATTTGGCAACCAAGACATGTCCAATAACCTCCAAAACCATGGTCATCTCTACAACCAAGAAACAACAAAGGATGTATTAGTTCCTCCATGTCATGTAAATCATAATACATTCTTTATGCATTCTATTTTTTTTTCAAAAATGAGCACAATTTATTCATTTATATCCATTTTATTCTATTTTGGTCCTTCTTGCCCTTCTTTGGTCATTTCAAACCATTTTATCCCTCTTTCAGCTTCTTGCATGCTTTTCTATGCTTATTTTGGTTTCCTAGTCAACCTAGTTTGACCTAAATTTTCCGTATTTTTACCTTATTTTATCCTAAATTTCTTATTTTTCCTCTTATTTTCTTTTCCCTAGTGTTAAGTTTACATTCTGACCCTTACAGACCAACTTGATACTTTTTAACTATGTCTTAGCTTACAAAATATAGTAGGTTGACCTATATCTACTAGGTTGACCACATGAATTTTCACCCTAATTCAACCTACTAGGTCAACATGGTCAACCTAGTAGGTTTAGTGTGTTGACCTAGTCTATTTTGCTAAAAATATGTATTTTCCTCATTTTATCCCTATTTCCTTCCAACCCATTTCTTGTATTCATATTTTCTACACTTAGAATCTAATTTCATTCATTTTTTACATCTATAAATGCTTAAAATCAGATTTTATAAAAAATTCACGTAATTTAATACAAATTCTAGAAACTAGTTTGAGATCTATAGTTGCATACTTGTAGTACACATGCTACTGCATCTAGGTGTCCTCATTTATCATTTCATTCCCTCACTATCCTATCTTTTTTTGGTTTCATAACACTTTTTCTTTATTCCCTTATAATTCCAAATGCAAAATGAATTCTCTTTTTCCTTTTTAAAATCACTTTTTAGCAATTCAAATTATTTAATTATTCTCCTTTAGATTCCTTAGTTTGCTCATATCTTTGTTTCTTCTCATCCATTTTGTAAACCATAAAATGTATTGGATTCATGATGTAGAGATCCTTTTCCAATACTATATGCCTATCATCCATATTTTCTAATTTTTTGCTATTTTTTACACTAACTTCTATAGGTTCACCCAGTATGCTTTACATTTGATGCCTTCACTTTCTTGTAGTCTTCTTATTTATCTACAACACTAACATAAGTAAAAGGTATGTGATTTTCAATTATGTCCTTTCATTTATCTTACTTGCTACTTAATATACCATATTTAGCATCAGCATTATGTGTCATCATGTTTTATCTTTAAAGTATCGTCTTGTGTTGTACTTACATGACACATGATGAGCTTCAACTGGGGCATATGTATACAAATAATATTTCAAACATTTTTTTATTATTGACACTTCATATCTTGTAAGAACCTATTGATTCTTAATCTCTTTGAGTACATGCCTTAAGGGGTGCACTGAAAAAGGGTTGGGTAGACCATCGATGTTTCATAAGATTGTTGTTTCTTTTGCCACTTGCATCCATACTCTAGTCTTCTAAAAACTTAAACCCTAAGCTTATTATTATCTTTCCTATCCATTACAGTCATTATCATGCTTTATTCTCTCATTTATTTCCTTGTTTCCCTTTTGACATGTCCAATACACTAGGTCAACCTAGTTGACCTAGCATGTTTTGGGGTTACTTTAGCTCTTTTTGTTTCTTAGCCTTCTGACTGACCTAGCATAGACATTAGGAAATAACCTGAGAATGTAATAGGTTGATCAAGTTAACCTAGTACAACTAACATGTCTTAAAAATTTTAAGTAAGTTACCACTATATATATAAGGTCATTTACCACCATTTGATAGTAAGAGAAGATAAAAGTGAATAAGTGTGAATGAACATATGTTAATCAACCATTCTACTTGAAGAATAAAGCTTTAAGGTTCAATACTTCCTTTGGATCTCCAATCTTGTTTTGTGGAAAATTATTTTGGATGCTTAGGTAGGTTGTGTATCCTAGAGATGATTTATCTTGGTTATCCTTACAACCACAACAATATCTTACGAAGCACTTTGGCCAAGGTAGAGATTGAGGCTCAACATGTTTGTCTTCAAAGGTAAGTATTCCTAAATTTATTTTTTCTTCGTAAGAGTAGATAGATAATAAAATATGCATTATTTTATTACATGTACTAGGATAATATATACATTGATGTGAGTATATGTCTCCTATTTATGCTTAGTTTAGTTGTTATTTTTTTTGTTTTAACCCCCACTTTGTGCCATAAGCTTTGGTACACAATAGATTAGTTTACTTTTGTTTTTATCAGAATAGTTTAATTTATTATTTATTAGCATAAGTGGAATATCAAATCATGGGACTCTTTTAGGTTTATTGTGTGATTTTTTTAGACTGTAAGCTTTATAACCCTTCTTAGCATGATATCTTATGACAAGTGATACAAGTGATCCCCTAATCAGGACTAGTGGATCCCCATATTGGTCATGCTCTCACTTAACAAGTGTATACGCAGTCAAAAGTGTAAGTGTGATCTATCTTATCTGATCCAAGATTAATTCATGTATATCATATAATTTTGATTGCATACACATTCCACCAATAATTTAGAAAGTCTTATTAAACCAAATTTCAAAGAGAATGTGGTTATCATGACTAATATGTGAAGGGTGGTGGATTTCATTCATTCCCAACCTATCTACACTCCTCCTTCCCATAAGACATATCATGTTATCCAAGATTCTTCTCCAAATAATTTAAATGAGTTAGGGTAAGATGATCTTATCACTTTTGATGATCTAATTTATGATTCCCCCTTAGATAACACATCCCATTCTATTTCTACCACTCTTCCATCATCTTCCAATACTAATGATAATCAAGATTCTACTAACACTTCTTCCAATTCTCAAAATCAACTTAAACCAGCTAGTTCATCCTCTCAACATTATTTACCACCTTGTTCTAAACCTTCTTATTGTTATTATAAAAAAACTCCAATGTACTTTGGCTCCTCCTTTCGAGGACCTCCTTAACCATCATGCACCTATATATAATAACCTTCTTATGGGATATGATGAGTGGGATCCCATTTCAAAACTAACTAATCTCTCATCCCAAATTTCATTTCTTAAGCTTATAAGGACTTTCCCACATCATATAAACCACCTCATGCAACTCTTGTTTGAGATGAATGTCCATCATCCTCCCCTAGTAGGATGGGAAGTAGTTTTATCTAGATTTGAAAATAGTATTTTAAAACTATGTAAAAAGATGTCTATCAACATTTATGACACTTCTCTTTCTCTGTGATTTCCTATCACGTTTATGATTCTCAATGATATTCTACTTTGTCTAGATGATCCTCCCTTATTTATTAGCATCCAAATCAGTGACATCTAAGTTAAGCATGCATTGATTGCTAAGGGTTTTAGTACCTATGTCACTTCTCTTGATTTAATTAAGACTATTGGATATTCTGAATGCAATCTCAAGTTTACACGTAGCACATGCCAAGGATACAATAGAATTAAAATGCATCCTTTAAATTGTGTGTGGCTTCCCATTACCATCCCACCTATCATTATCTATGTGAAGGTGATGATATTTAACTTTCCCCTTTCTTATAACATCTTTCTTGGTAGATCATGGACTCACCACATGAGAGATATCACTTCTTTCACCTACCAATGCATTAAATTTCATCACAATAGAGCCATTTATACATTCAAGGTGACACTAACCCTTGGAATTTTGAAAATTTCCAAGATTGTGGTGTCTTCAAGATTCCTACTCTTAAACCTTTACCAAGTGTTCTAGTTCATGATTCTTAACTTTTGTATTAATTCAAACCATGGTTATAATGGGCATCCTGAGCTCATTGGTAAAATTCCTCCTAATATTTTATATTCTAATGATGATGAGCCTAATGAGAGTAATTTAAAGATAAAAACATACAATCTCTCACCTCATCTCATCTCATATCTTCCTAATTCCTTATAGCCTCATTCTTGCAAACCTACTTGTGATGACATTCTTGTAGTCTTGACCAAGACTAGGCATTACATTCACCATGTTTCATCGGATGACAAGGTTATCCCTACCTATGTCATTGATATTTATACCTTAGATTATGATGATGGTTATTCCTTAGATGATCCATTGTTAGGTAGTCTTGTATAGGCCTATGATATCAAGATTGTCCATTATTGTTCTTCTTTAATTGAGTCTTTTCGTGCATCTCATCATTTTCCTTCACTTATAGGTCTTCATTTTTTCATTTTTCCCCTTTATATTAGAGTAAAGATGGTGTTTACACCTCTAATTTATGAGGAACCATGTAGGACTATTCTCATAGATCATGTTATGACCAGGCCTTACCATTTTACTAGGTACCTTGACCCTCATAATTGGTTTACCCCTAAAGTTAGTGTAACTCTCTTTAGAACCTATGTAGATCTCACTCCTCCCTCAATATATCCTATTATAGTTGAGCCTCTTCCCACTTTTGCTATAGTTTATCATATTTTTGCTCTTACTATTATTGAGCTCATCTGTGCTTCTAATGTTATCACTCCTTTCATGGAGTCTAGTTCCATTCCTTCCTCATCATCACCCTCCCTTGGTGATGGTTTACTTCCTTTACCTAAGATGGCTCCTCTACCCACAAAATGGGATAATGAGTGTTCTTTGGATTCTTTTACTCCTATTTTACCTCCTTATATGAGTGCATCTACTAAAACTACTCATAAGTGTATCTCTTGATTCCATGGGATAGATAACAATTATTCCACCCATTGTCATAAGTTGTGATAATATATTCATACCTCGCATCCTTTTTCCCTGTCATCAGATAAATCTATACCTCCCTTGAAGGTACTTCTTAAATATTTTCCCAATTATGCTGAGATATATTATTTATGGCATCTTTGTGACACCCATCACACTAATTATTATCATATCCTATAATAACATATCAAAGATCACTTTATATCCATTCTTAGACCTTCTTCCACTCCTCCCATAGGTCATTCTCATAATAAGGCTCCTCTTTCTTCTCTTATGGTTCCACCTCTAGTGGTTCCATTGCCTCCTATGGTCACTTCACCATCTTCTATGCCTCCACCCATGATTATTTCACCTATAGACCTTCCCTCACCTATGGATCCTTCTCCACCCATGAGTCCTTCACCTATGGATCCTTCTCCACTGGTGACTCCTTCCCCTCCTATAGATCCTACTCCCACATAGTCTCCTAATCAACCTTTGCCTAATTTTCCTCCTTAACAAGATCCTTTGAGCATTCCTACTTTTTCAATTGAGGATATCATAAAAGAAGTATTTGCCTAGTATTCATTAAATATTGATGAAAATTTAGCAGTAGTTTGATTACATCTTCATAGAGACTTATCTGATGTGTTGGATAATGTGTGTGGACAGATTTACTAGTATTTATGAGCACTTGCATGGTGATTTCACATTTATATTGAATTGGACATGTGATCCAATATTATTTCTATCTATTATATCATTTGATACTTTGTCAAATTTTTGTTCATCTTATATCATGATTTCTTACTTATACTATATCTTGTTTATCTTTTATATTTTGCATATGATTGTCTTTTCTTTATCTTTACTTTCCCTTCCCTTTTTATTAGAGTTTTTCTAAAAACTCTTTTCTTGTATCTTTATGATTATTTTTCTTTCTTATCCTTATTATTTATAGATAATTTATCATGGTGATCTAGTTATACCTTCCCTATTCCCCTTGGTTATTATCTCCCTTTACCATGTGATTAGTTAGCAAACAATCAATCTCATTATTATCTCCCTTCACCAGTCCAATTTGGATCTCCTTTTTCCCTTATTTTTTCCATAGACTAAGCATATACATGGTTGATACTTGAGAACACATACTACTTCATTGTCAAGCCTAAGTGTCCTATTCAATATTTGTCTTTGGTTACTTAGCTTTTTTTAGTCTTATCCTACATCTCATTCATGTGTATCACTATCTCTCTTATGATTGGTCATTCTAAATATATATGGAGGAGGAATATTAAAAAGGCATTAAAATAAAGTTAAAAGCCAAATCATTTAAATAAAAGGTAATGATATCATAAGGAAAAATTATTATTTAAAGTCTAATGACACTAAAAGATGTGATTCAATGCAAATATCCTTCTTCTACTTGAAGCTTAGACTCCACAATTGGCCTCATGGTATAGTCGAGGTCCTTTATGGTGTATTAAGCTAGTAGATTAGAAGAAGAGAAAAATAAAAAATCTTTTAGTGCTACCTACTTTCCCATGCAAGTACCCAATATTCATAGTAGACTGACGGCTCTATAAGGGGTCTTGAAGAGTGGGGAACACATCATGGGAAGTTAGGTCCATTTTAATTTTCTTTTACCAATATACCTTTATTATTTTATCTTAATAGCACACTTATTTGTCTACAAAGCTTTGTGTCTATAGAAAAAAGTTTCCTTTGTACATAGATGACCACTAGTCACTTAGTGTCTTCTCATGTCCTTAGTATGCCTATTTCCTCCTAAGGTCTTCTCATAAGATGACTAAGTCTTTATTTTTACACTCCCTTTTTCATTCCCTATATCCGTTATATATCCTTTTGAGAAATATTATTTTGTCTACCAATCACTCCCCTTGGGATTTTATTTTTGAGTTGCATTATAATATCATAGATAGGACCCAACCATCCTCACAAATTACCATCTTTTCTTTCCTATTACACACATCATTGATTACCCAATTTTATAATTTATTCCACCCCAATGGTGTTATCTTTATCTATTTGTAGTGTAAGACTGTGGATAGGACCCAGCCTTACTCACAAAATTTTCTAATACCCAAGTCACCATCTAAATTACATGTGTCAAATTTGAGATAAGATTCAATTGATTATGAAACTACACATCATTTTACATGCTTCCCATCTTGATTTAGTATTTTTTATGCTTAGTTCATTTTTATTTTACCTTTTTATCTTCTTATTTTCTGAGTGCATGTAAGATCACAACCATTTATTGAATTTTTCATACTTCCCAGCTTGAATTAGTATGATTAATTTAAGACCAATCTTTTATAATTTTGTTTTTATTTCATACTTCTTAGCATGATTCAATATGATTAATTGATTTAATTAATTTGTTTTTAGTAACATTTTTGCCCTTTTACATACCTTCCATTTTATTACTTTGTTTGTCATACTTTCCAATGCGATATTAGTATGATTTTACTTGTTTTAATTTGATGTAAAAATATTTGATATTGGTTTAAAAACAAATTCAATTTTACCATCTTGTTTTGCCTTTTCTTGGTTCTTTATACTTAGTCATTTTTTGTTATTACACATTTCCCATATTGAAATAGTGTGTAATACATTTTATCAATTGATTATATTTTTCCAAGTGCTTTTCACCTATTTATTTTTAACCATGCATATGTCTTTTATAATGCTAGAAAAGAAACCACATCTCATATATTTCCTATAGCATATATAACAAAGATAAATACATGTGATAAAAAGAATAATATCCTAAGATTCCAAAAACTCAACCATAATAAACAACTAGAATCAACCATAATGACAAAATACACATCCAACACCAATATACATAAATGATCTGTATATATCTCATGAGTTTGATACAAAAAATGCAACCATAAGCAATGCCCTAACTCTACGGTTAGGTCTCATCCTATCTATCTCATGGCTTAGCTATGCTACGTATTGAGGCATCAATTTGACTCCTCTAAATGATACACTATAAGGAGGCCATCTGATATCTCAATCCCTTTACCTATCCCTATAGGTGTGTTGCCTACATTTGTGACTCTATAATTAGGTCCAAATATCTATCATATATGCTACTATAGCTAGATACATAGCTCTCTCATCTACTAAGGCTTGTCAGGCATGTAGATCCTATGCACCCATCACTATTAGTGGCTACATCCTCTCTTTGCACCCATATATGCCTTGCTTCCTCTCTAGCTAATCTAAACTAGCTCGCATAAGCTAGGGCATATGGTATACTCAGATCCTCTAGTATTATGGGGTTATATAGCTATAGAGATTCATCTAAGATGTCATGAAGTGCTTCCCTCACTAGGGACCCCCACATCTCCTCCTCGTCCTCAACTACACCTATAAAATGCTAGAAGATGGATATTAGATCATTCTTATATCTCCAAATAGAAATAATTTAACCATCTCTTTTCACCTATCTATATCTCAGCTACTATGGTCTCACCATCCACGTAACTACATAACACAGTCTCCCCATCTACATGGCCTCCTAGTACCTCCTCTATAGGCTACCTCCTTAGCAAAAACTTGAATGTCATGGCTTATGTCAGTCTTAGCCTGCATCTGAGTGATACCTCTATCATCTCCTCTGGCTCACCTATGAGGTCATCTAGGATGGTAATAGTCTCCACTATCTCCATTACCTCTTTCTTTTATCAATGTTATGTCTTTGATGGTCACTGCTCATCTTGATATAGAGTTGGTAGTGGTACATCTGGTATCTCTACCACCATAACCCTATCCTCTTGCTTAGCTCCTCATTATTTCTCACTAGTCTATTGTCATTCTTAATGTGGCCTCATTGTTAGCCTCACTACTAGTGGCCTCATTCCTCTCCTCCCTCATGGCTCCCTCACATGCCAAACCCACTAGTTGATCATCAGTATCAATGTCATTAAAAGTGGTAGACCCATCTACCCTAGCACTTATTTCACCAACTATGGCTCTATCCATTAGAAATAGTGTCTAATAACCTATGTCCTCTCTATCATTAGTGTAACTATGTCCCATCTTGCCCATGTAGTTATTATGTGCTTATATGGATACCACATGATGTTTTCACATCTTACTAACTTTAGTATTAGAATTTGGGGCATGGCCCATGCTACCTAGTCCTCCCTTTATATTTTCACTTGAGGTGACCTGTCATCAACCACATGGGGCAACCTACCTAATTGGTACATAGAAAACCTCTCATATATATAAGTTATCAGCAATATGATTGATCCCATAGTCTTTTTCCCTTTGACTAACATTTTTGACATATCATGTACCATTTAGACCCAAATGATAGATCCTATGTCATATAAAACTTACTCTTTCAAGATCATCCTACTCAAGGCTACCATGACTAGTGATACCTTGCCATCTGACTTGTCACATAGCAGTTATTGTGTCATAAGGCCTATTATAGCCTTTTGAATATAAAGAATTTATGATGTATAGACATCAAACATACTCTCCTACTTGGTAATATCATCTCTAAGCTTGTATCCCACATGTGTAAGGCTATCCTCTTCTCTAGACTATTTAGGATCCCTACAGTCACCTGTGCTCCTACTATAGGTAGTCCTAAGATGGCATAGACATCCTCTAGTGTGATATCCACCTCTACTATAACTCCATCCCCTTCCCATTTGAAGGTGTTATTCAATCATTCTCAACAACTAAGGAACATGACTAATAGGTCAGCACTGAGGGGGATCCAACACATCTCTATTATCCTACCTAAACCTATGGATCTTAGTCTAGCGTTATCTCCATTTAACAACCTATCTAATAAGTTTTTTAACCATGTCATGTTGACAAGTCTCCAAAATCTCTATCATCCCTACACCCTAGAAACAATAAAGGATGTATCAGTTTTTCCATGTCACATATAGTCATAATACATTCTTTATACATTTTCACATCAAAAACAAGCCTAAAGTACTTTACTTTATTCATTTTAGCTTACTTTTAGCCTTCTCAATCCTTCTTGACCTTAGTCATTTTGAGCCATTCTAGCCCTATTTTGGCCTTTTACATGTTTTTTCATATTATTCTAGCCCTTTGATCAAACTAGTTTGACCAAATTTTTCTATCTTTTTTGCCTAGTTGACTCAAAAATCTGAGTCAACCCCCTTATTTCCCCCTCTCTAGTGCTGAGTTTCCATTTTGGACCTTTTAAACCACCAAGCAACTCTAAACTAACCTTTCTACCTACAAACTATATAGGGTTGACCTATACATATAAGGTCAGCAGTAGGCATTTTACTTATTTTCTAGCCTACTAGGTTGACTGGGTCAACCCAGTACATTTTACCTGATGACCCCTTGCATTTTCTAAAAAAGTGCAATTTTCTTGATTTTTTATTAAACCCTCCAAACCCATTTCCCATCTTCCTATTTACTACCCTTAGAATCTAACTTCACCTCATTTTGACATTTATAAATACTTAAAATTCAAAATTAATAAAAATTTACTTAATTCAATTCAAATTTCAAAAATTGGTTTGAGATTCTTAGTTGTATACCTATCATGCACCTGTTGCCACATCTGGAGCCTCTCCCTATCTAACATGTCATATCCTCACCATCCTATCTTGTTTTATCACCAAATCTCTCTTTTCTCTCCTTTCTAAGTAAAAATAATAGATGACTTATCTTTTCCCCTATTTAAAAACACTTTTAAAATTCAAATCTTCTAATTATTGTCCTACAGATTCCTTGTTTTGCTTTTATCTTTGTTTATACTCATCCATTTTACAAACCATAAAAGGTGTTAGATTCATGATGATGTATAGATTATTTTCCAATAACATATGCCTATTATCCAATAAAAATTATTTTTGGCTATTTTTTGCACTAACTTATATAGATTCATCTAGTGTTCTCTACATTGGACACCTTTCCATCTCTTACAGTCTACTTATTTATCTATGAAACTAAGGTAAGTTAAAGGTATGTGTTTTTTAATTCAATCCTTTGATTTATCTTATTTTATACTTACTACACTTTACTTAGCATCAATGTTGTGTGTTATCATGTTTTATCTTGAAGCACCATCTTGTGTTACACATAGGTGACATGCGATGAGCTTCAAGTGGGACATATGTATACACATAATATTTTCAAAATTTTATTGATTACTGATACTTATATCTTGCAAGAACATGTTGAATCTCAATCTCTCTAAGTGCATGCCTTAAGGGGTACACCAAGTGGGTAGACTATCAGTGCTTCATAGGATTGTTGTCCCTTTACCACCTACCATCTACATGATTATCTCCTAAAACCATTTACCTTAAGATTATTTTTCTCAATACTACTTCCTATAGTATTTTTCCTCTTTCCATCCTACTTTTCTTGTTTTAACACCCTTTTGGATAGTTGGCTATACTAGGTTGACTGGGTTGACCTAGTATAGTTTAGGGGTATTGTTCACTTTCTTGGCTTGTTAACCTTTTGACCAACCTACCTCAGACCTAATGATTTGTCCCCAAAAACACATTGGGTCAATTCAGTCAAATCTTTACAACCAACATTCCTTAAATGATTTAGGTCAAGATCCACCTATATATACAAGTTCATTTCCCATCATTTTATAAGAGAAGAATTAAGAGCAAAGAAGTGTGAGTGAACATCTACTTATTGACCATTCTAAATGAAGAATAAAGCTTAGGGTTCCATACTTTCTTTCGAGATACAGATCTTGTCTTTTGGAGAATTATTTTTTATGCTTAGATAGGTTTTTTATCCTAGATATTATTTATCTTGGTTATCCTTACATACCACAATAGTCTCTTCTGAAGCACCTTAGTTAAAGGAGATATCGAGGCTCGACAAGTTCATCTTTAAAGGTAAGTATTCTTAACTTTATTTTTTCTTTGTAAGAGTAGATATATAATGAATTTGTATTACTCTCCCATGTATTAGGATTACATATACATTTATGTGAGTATATGTCTTCTAATACATGTTTAGTTTAGTTTGTTTTATTATTTCTAACCCCCACTTTGTGCCATAGGATTTGGTGTGCACTAGATTAAATTTAATTTCTTGTTTATTATAATAGAGTGAATGTTTTAAACCTTAGGACTCCATTAGTGTTATTGTGTGATTGTGTTAGATTTTAGGCTTTCAAACCCTTCCTAACATGATATGTTATGACAAGTGGTCCCCTAATTGGGTCTAGTAAATCCCCATATTGGTCATGCTCCCACTTAATAAGTGTATCCCCAATCATAAGTGTAAGTATGCTCTATCTTATCTAGGATTGATTTATAGACATGATGCATTTCTGATTGTATACATGAATCACCAAGACAACAATTATAAGCCTATTCCTTCTTCTAATAATTTTGATAGTCTTATAAACCCAACTACTGACTAAAATATGGTTAACATGACTAATACGCGAAGGGTAGTTACCTTCATTGATTCTCATGCCATCCAAAATCTTCCATCATCTCACACCTTTTTGGTTGTCCAAGACTCTTCCCCAACTCACTTAATATAATTAAGGTAAGAAGACCTTATATCTTTTGATGAATTGATTCCAACACCTTCGTTAGATAACACTTCTCATACCATCTATACAACTCTTCCAACCTCTTTACCCATCATCAATGATACTCAAACTTTTATTAACACTTCTTTAAATTTATCTCAAACCAAACATACATCAACTTGCCCATCCTCTCAAAAAAATCAACAAATTTATCCTCCAATTAAACTTCCCACATCCTATCAACATAAATTCATATGCATTTTGGCTCATCATTCCAAGGACCTTATTCAACACTATGAACCTCTTTATAATAGTCCCCTTATGGATTATGATGAACAAGATCCTATCATAGAAATTACTAATCTCCCATCTCAAATCACATTTCTCAAACTTATTTGGACTTCTCCACATCATCATAATTGTCTTATGTAGCTCCTATTCAAAATCAACATCCCTTGTCATCCTTTAATACAATACAAGACCACATTATTTGGATCATAAGATAACATTTTAAAATAGTACAAATATATTTCCATACACATTTATGAAATAATAAACACTTATGTCTCCCTTAAGTTCCTCATTGCTTTGATGATTCCTGATGAGATTCTGCTTCATGCAGATGATCTTTCACTTTTTATCAATGTCCAAATTGGTGATATCCAAATTAAGTGTGCCTTGATTAATGAGGGTTCTATTACTTATGTTACCTTTATCAATTTTATTAAAACCCTTAGATATATTGGATGCAATGTTATGTCTACAGACAACATGTGTCAAGGGTATGACTAAAGGCAAATACCTCCCTTATGATGTGTGTGGTTCCATATCACCTTTCCACCTGTCACTGTTCAAGTGATGTAATGATATTAAGCTTTCCTCTATCCTATAACTTTTTTATTGGTAGGCCATGGACTCATCACATGAGAGCAATTGCCTCTTTTGCCTACCAATTTGTCAAATTTACTTATAATGGTGAAAGCTATAGGATTCAAGGTGACACTAACCCTTGGAATTTTGAACAATTTAAAGACCATAATGTTTTCAAGATTCCAACTCTTGAACCATTGTTGAGCATTCCATTTCATGAATCTAAATGGTTTAAAATTACTATCAACTCTACATGAGGTTACAATGGTCATCCCAAACTCATTGGTAATATACCACCTAACCTCTTAGATTCATATGACTATGAGCCAAATGAGATCAATTTGAATATCAAAACCTTAGATCTCTCACCTCATCTCATTTATCAGCTTACACATTCTCTAAAGTCACATTATTGTCAACCACCTAGCGATGATATACCCATTATCTTAATTAAAACCCAAAATTGATTCATCATACCATGTCAGATGACAAGGTCATCCCTACCTATGCCATTGATCTTCATACCCTAACTATGATGATGGTTATACCTTAGAGGACCCATTTTTAGGAAGTCTTATTTAGGTCTAAGATGTTGATATTATTCATTATCATTCCTCTTTTCTTTAATATTTTCATATATCTTATCGTATTCCATCATATATAATTCCTAATTTTATCACTTTTACTCTTATTCCTAGGGTAGAGATGGTGCACATGATCCTAATTTATGAATATCCTCATAGGATTATGCTTATGGGTCATGATATGACTAGTCCCTATCACTTTTATAGATAATAAGATCCATCTAGCTGACTTAACCCTAATATGCTTATGATTTTCCTTTAGCCTTCCATGCATTTTGTCCCTCCCTTAGCTAAGCCTAGTTTGGATATTATTCCCAATCCCTCTCTAGCTGAGCCTATTCTTGTTGCTCATCCTATTTATCCTTTAGTTGATCCTCACTTAGTCTCTCCACCAACCCCACCTTCCATTAGTGATGGATTTCTCCCTTTACTATAGATTTATCCTTTGCCCACCAAATAGGCCAGTCAACCAAATTGTGATATTCATAAATTTGTTTGTCATTGGACTAGAGACTATTTATTACATCAGCCTTATTTAGATTTTATTTCCACTTCCTCTATTATTACACCTAAAAATTCTACTAACAAGCATATCTATTTATTCCCTGACACAAATAATCATTCCTCCATGCATTGTCATAAGCTACACACACACACACACACACACACACACACACACACACACACACACACACACACACACACACACACACACACACACACACACACACACACACACACACACACATTATGTCCCACTAATAGTTAGCCCATAGACAAGGATATACCTCCCCTAAAATTATTACCTGAATATCTTCCCAAACATAAAGAGGTGTATTATTTATGGCACCAATGTGGTACTCATCACACTGATCATTATTTCATCCTTCAGTAACATATCAAGGATCACCTCATGACTATTATTGCATCTACTATCCTTCCTCTCATAGGTAATCCTCACAAATATTATCCCCCTTATTCCCCCATGGCTCCTCCACCTATGGTCCTTTCTCCACCTATAGTTTCTCCACCTATTATTCTATCACCCATGGATCCTCCTTCACTTGTGGCCCATTCTCCACTGGTGACCCCTTCATCTCCCATAGAATCCACTCTCATTCCTTCTCCAGAGCATACCCCACATGATAGTCCTCATTAGCAATATTATTGATGCACTCCTAAATTTACTATTGAGGAGATTCAACATGAAGTATTTTCTCAACTTTCCTTGAGGGTTAATGAGAATTTATTTGCAGTCTGAGTTTAGCTTCATAAAAACTTATCAGATGTGATGGATAATGTGTGTGGATAAATACACTAGTATTTATCAACATAAGCATGGTTTTATTTCATTTATTTCTTCATTTTAGATTAGACATGTGCTCTAAATTTAAATTTATCTATCTTATATCATATGACATTGTGTCAAATCTTTATTTATCTTACATGATGACTTATGTTTCAAACTACATGTTACTTTATCGTGTCATTTTCTTCCTTATATTCTCCTATGGATTATTTTTTATGATTACATACTCTTTCTTTATAAGATCCTTTTTATTCTTATCTTGTTATGTTTCATGATTGTTTGTTATCTTATCTCTATACACATAAATAATTGTTATTGTGACTTGGTTATACAAACCTTACTCCCTTTAGCCATTTCATTTTTTACCAAGTGATCAGCTATAAAAGAATTCATCTCATTATAATATCCTAATATTCCTTCTTTTATCTCCCTTCATTACCCTTATTTTCTTTGGCAAACTAAGCATACACATGTTTGAAACTTGAGATAACATGTTGGTTCATAGTGAATCCTACGTGTTTTGGTCAGTCATGTCTTTGGATACTTAGCTTCCTTTATCCAAATCCTACAACTCATTCATGTGTATCACATTATCTCTCATGATTTTTCATTCCAAATCTATATGGAGGAGGAATATTAAAATATATTAAAATTCAAAATCCAAATCATTTAACAAAAATAAATGATCTCAAAGGCAACATTAAAAATTACAAAAGTCAAATGACACCAAAAGACATGATTCTAAGTACATCTCATTTTTATAATTAAATCTCAAACTCCATATTTTGAATCATGATGGATTTGAGGTCTATTGGGGTATGGTAGGCTAGTAGATTGGAAAAGGAAAACAAAAAAAATCTTTTAGTGTTATCTACTTTCTCATACAAGTACCCAATCTTCATAGTAGATTGATGGCTTTGTAAGTGGTCTTGAGAAATAGGGAACACATTGTGGGAAGGTAGGTCCATTTTAGTTTTATTATTAAAAAAAACAACATGATTTGATCTTAGTACCTCACTTATTTTCATACATATATTTGTGCCTATAGTGAACAGGTGTCCATTGTATATTTATGGTCACTAGTCACTTCATGTCTTTCTATGTCCTTAGTGTGCCTCATGTTTCCTAAGGTCTTCTCATAAGATACCTACATTGTGTTTTTTACATTTATTATTTAATTCCCTAAACTCATAATATTTCCCCTTGAGAAATATTATTTTGTTTACTGATCACTCCCCTTAGGGATCCTATTTGTGAGTTGTAGCGTAAGACCTTGGATAGGACTAAGCCTTCCTCAAAAATTACAAAATTTTCACATTACCATTTCCAACATCTCATTTTAACATGTTTTTCCCATTTTTTCCACATCATTGGTGTTCCCTTTGTGAGTGTTAATATAATACTATGGATAGGACCTAGCCTTCCTCACAATATTTTCTAATACCTAAGTCACAATGAAATTACATGTGTCAAATTTTAGATAAGTCATGATTGATTATGAGTTACATGTAATTGACATGTTTCCCATCTTTATTTAATATATTTTATGCTTAATTAATTAATCTTTCACTTTTATCTTCCTATTTTATGATTGCATGTAAGAATACAACCATTTTTATCAAATTTTTCATAATTTCCATCTCAAATTAGTGTGATCAATTCAAGTCTATTTTAAAAATTTTATTTATCTTTTATACTTCCAAGCATGATTTAATATGGTTGATTGAATTAACTATTTTTTTTATATCATTTGTCTTTTACATTTTTTCCATTTTATTACATTATTTTCATACTTCCTAATGTGATATAGTGTGATTTTACTTATTTTAATTTGGTACCAATCTTTTTCATGGTTTAATTTTTTTTTTGTTATCTTGTTTACCATTTTCTATTTTATTATACTTAGTCATATTTTGTTATTATAAATTTCCCATCATGAAATAATGTGTAGTGCATTTTTGTTTATTAATTATACTTTTCCAAATCATTTTTGCTTGTTTCTTTTTAACCATGCATGTGTATTACATAATGATAGAAAATAAAACACTCCACTTATATTTCCCATAACATATATAAAAAAAAGCAAAATACATGTGCTAGATATTAATATATCTATGCATCAACAACCACAACCAAAAAATAACTCGTGAGAACAAAATCTACCTACCAAAATAATATATCTTTATATATCATGTGTTTTATGCAATGATATAAAATATAAAAAATACATAGCTACAACTCTATGGCTAGGATCCATCACGACTATCTCATGGCCTAGCCATGCTGACCATAGATGTCTAAGACTATCCCCTCTGCATAGTATTTTATAATGAGACCATCTAAGATCTCAACCCTACTACTTGTCCCTATAGGTTGGTCACTTGGGTCTATACTTATCCTAGTTGAATCATGGTAGCCATGTGTGAAGCTCTTTCCTAAGCTAGGGCCTACCACATATGTGCTTCTCTTACTCTCACCCCTATTAGTGGCTACAATCCCTCCTTATGTATCTATAGTTACCTCACAACCTCACCCACCAATCTAAACTAGCATGCTTGAGTTGGGGTATATGGTACCTATTGACCAATTTTTGGCCCTTCGGGTTAAAATTAGGCACCACTATTTGAAAGCTTAGTCATCTAAGTTTATACCTTTTGGTTAAGGCCATTATACAAGATTTCTTCAAAAGATGTGTTCCAAACTATAAGACCACAACAAATTTATAAGTGTTATTTCTTTTAGAAAGCTTTATTTTTGGTCTTTTGGATATGCTTTTGCATAGTAATTATTTTGGATCCTTCATTTTTTACCAAAGTCTATTTCTTTCAGACTTTTCTTTCTGCCAAGTGCCATATTATTTCAAATAATTCATCTAAGACAAATTATTTGAAGTAGAAGATGAAGACTAATTCCTTAAAAAAATTATCCAAACAATTTTCTCAAAGGATAATCCCTCCTTATAATGGTCCTTTTCAACTTTCCCAAAAGATAAGTCTTCGAGCAGCTACCCTACACATTTTTTCCAAAAGGATACTTTTCAAAAATCTGAAGGGCATCTTACAAGTTCCAAAGGGTGTTTTACATATTTTTGAAGGGTACTTTCCCTTTGAAGAATGGTCCTTTTTAAAATATTCAAAGGTATTCTTTTTTAACTAAACAATCTATTTTCAAAAGCTGAAGGGCCATTTTAAAAAGATAGCAGTACTTTTCAATTTCCTAGAAGGGTATTTTCCTTTTGGGAAGGGTGTTTTTAAGATTTTTGAGGGACCTTTTTAGGATAGCCAAAGGGTCATTCAATAGTATAAAGGAATTAATGCAAAAAAGAGGTTGAAGGATTTATTTCAAAAAAAATCTTGAAGGAAAAGACCTGATCCAAAGAGCCCAAATGAATTATCTCGAGAAAAGTGCTAAAATAAAGTGGATGAAAAAGTTTGAAATAAAATATATCCATGAGAAAAAAGTATCTGATGAAAATATCTTGAAGGAATTTATGATGGGTCCATAGACATCAACTCCAAGGTTAGGGGCTAGCTGTTGGTGTTTAAAAAATGGGTCCCAAGTAGATCAAAGGTCCTCACTTGATCACTCATCTCGATCCAATAGTGCACAGGGTCAATAATCAAATGAATGTGAGGATGTCACTTGGTGTATGTGGATACATTTTTGAGAGGCCAAGGTGAAGATCCAAAGTTCTATAGGCTTTCACATAGACAAGATTGAATGGATGAGATGATGTGAGATCTAAAAGCTCACATTTCATCAGGTCACAAAAGTTTAATGGGTGAGATGAAGGTCAACATGTCAAAGTCCAAGTCAGTTTTTAGTAGCAAATGGGAACACATGAGACCCTCAATTTTTAACAAAATTTGATAGGCCATTTGTGATAGATGGAGCCAAGGTATAAAATAAAACATAGCTGCCAGATGGAATAAGCAAGGCATAGAGAGCTATGAGTGACTAAAAAAACTTTGAGTGCTTGATGGTAGTTATCTCAAAGTTAATCAAAGGATCTCTTCATCTTTCTTGGGAAAACCATCATGTTTTATGAAGACATCTGGTCTAGAGGACATTGTTCATTTGTTCCTCATTCATGACATTGTAACATAAATATTATGATAATGTTTGATTATTATTAATGATTTTAGACTTTGCAAGATTAGTTTCACATTTAACCCTTCTATTTGAATTTGACAAATGTTTATAATCTTTGAGGTTGTTTTTTCCTCTCTCTTTCTCAAAAATTCTATAAATGGAGCCCTTTTTGGCTATTATTGGTATGTCTCTGCTAGGTATGGTGAAGAACTACCAAATTTGTGCCTTGAATAAATAAAGACAAATAATTTTACCTCATTCAAATAATTCACTAAGTATACATGATAGTGTATTGGTCTTGTGTAAGAGTGATGTCTATTTGCCTTCACATGTTACTCTTATTAGTACCTAGTGTATTATGACCTCTTTTTTGTAGGTCAATAAGAAGTGTCAAATGAAGTTACATGTAAAATGAATAGCTCATTAAATAGAGTGTCTTAGAATTACTATTTCCTGAGTCTTCCTAGCCTATGCTATCTTCTAGACCCCATGTTGAAACACTGATGTGAGAGAGAGAGAGAGAGAGAGAGAGAGAGAGAGAGAGTTGATATTGAGTGAAGTGTAATGTAGCTTATTCTTGGTTCCAAGTGCATGTCAAAGGTATGAGTAGAGAAAAACATTTTTGTATCACCTCCATATATTAGACTTAATTTCCATGTTATTCTTAACTCTTTTCAACCCTAAAGTGTTAGTATTAGGAACATGTACTTAAATGATAAATCAAGAGGAGCTAACCCCCTAATCTAGAGATCTACCTCGTAATAGGGGTACCCATAGCCCTAGGGTGGTTCCATTGGCTCACTTTAATGAGTAAAAACTTATCCCATCTCCTTATTGGTTACAATTTCAAGTTACAATAGTACCACAATACCACCCAGCATGGTGGGGTCATATGACACCATCATCCCATCTAAAATGTCATGGTACACTTATATGATTAAGGACCCCATTTGATATCCTCTATCATAGGGTCTACAAAAACCAAAACCATTATAGATATTATATCACATATACATCTCACAATATTTCTATCTATAATCATATAAAAATATTAGTCTATCTCAAAAACTAAAAATTATTACATCTCTTACTAGTTCCAATATCACCAACCACCATCTCCCCATCTGCTCATCCACTACGCATGATCTCTCCATTAGCTCATTCCTTGAGCACCTCATCTATAGGTCACCTTTGTATCAATTCAAATACAATAGTCACTACTAATTCATGCCATGATACTATCTTTGGAGGTTCTTCTATCAACTATCTCTATCTTGGGATGATTGTTAGATCATCTTGTATGACTACCCTCATCTATGTTCAATCTCATTGATGGAATATCCCCTATTTTTGTGTACAAGGTGGTAATTACTCCTTATATTTTGGTTCCTATTATGGTACCTTATTTACCCGTACATCTACATCCATGCCCTCTCCTCCTTCAACTATCAGCCATCATGCTCAACCAATCTATGGTCTCACATGTCATAACTTGATCATCAATCTATCTACTGATGTTCTTCCTCATCCTCTCTTGTCATCTCTCTAGCATATCATGCCCAAAAATTAGGAACTACTATAATATATTATAGGTATAGGAGTCTAAACTACCCTAAAAAGCATACACTAGATATTACTCTACCCACTAGGTATAGTGTCCCATGATTTTCACCTGAGCCAACACTAGTGCTATGGTCACCAAACTAGGATAAATAATAACAATATGTGTGTATGTATTCCACATTATCTCCCCTTATGTGACTATCTATAACACTAGCACATGGGGCATGGCCTATACTAGCTGGTTCTATCTCCATCTATTAACCCAAGGTAGCATATCATTGACCACATGGGGCAACCCAAATGGCCAATACATTAAGAACCTCTCATATATCCATGCACTAAGCAACACCACTAGTCACATGGTCTTCTACCATCTAGACAACATCCCATACATTTCATGCATGAGTTAGACCTAGATGATAGAGCCAAAATAATAGAGTTCCCCCTGAACTAAAATAGACTAGCATAAGGCTATCATAATATATTGGTACCTTGCCATCTAAACTATGACACAACAATTATACTATCATAATTCCAATCACAACCTTTAAGATGTACATAATATGTGCAATATAAACATCAAATAGCCTCACCCTTAGCCATGGGTAGATCTTATCTGAGCACATCACCCACCTAGCTAGTGCTCATCTCTCTTTTAGATCATTTGGTGTCTTTTTTATCACTGGTGTCCCTACTATAGGTAGTCCAAGACATACATGGATTTCCTCTAGTATAATACCCACCTCTATGATATCCCCATCTACCACCCATCAAAATGTGTTGGTCAACTATTCTCATGCTCTGAGGAACATGACAATGAGATCAACACTCAATGGAATGGATCTCATCTCTATGATACCTCCCAAACCTAATGTATTTAGTCTTGCTTTATTTACATCTTCCAAGCACTCTATCAAATCTAGTAACAATGACGCATCGATCAATTACCAATATCTCTAATTTCACTACAAAATATCAATCAATAAAAGATGTATTAGATCTATATGTCATTCATAATTAAAATACATTATTACAAATTTCAAAAAATTTAGTTGGTTTGATTTAGTTTATTTTATACCAAATTGACCTATTATAAACTAAATCAGTCCTATACTTCATTAGGGATACTAAATTGACCCTATGAAATTTATACTATATTGAACTCTATAGTATTAATTTAGCCACCATTTGGCCTACTAGTACTAAGTCAAACCTATTCATACCTTGTAATACTAAATCAACCACTTCAAAAACAACTAAGTCAAACTATGAGTACTATGTTGGCTCCCTTCTTTTACCAACTAATTCGACCAACTACTACTATGTTGGCATGTTGGTTTTCTTATCTTCTACAGTCTAACTTGACCTAGTCGAATATGTTCATCAATAGTGATGACTTTTTGACTAATTACCATAAATGCCTTGGGTGTTTATTGGTCTAACTCCTTCCTACCTAATACCCCATTTGACCCCTAGTGTCCCTAAAAATTTCTTAGGGTTTATTCTAGTGCTTATATTTTGCCTAACAGTTAATTATTTGTAATTCACTCAATTTGAAATAAAAATATTCAAAAATTTGACATTTTTAGTTATTTACCTATTCTTCAATCATTGTGGTCACTATGCATCCTCCCCATCTTAGTTATCATCTCCTCACCATCCTAGTTCTCTGGTCTCTCACTAGGTCTATTAGAGCTCTATTTTATTAGAAGAGTAAAAATACTAGATGAATTATTATTCACACTATTTATATTTACTATTTAAAATTATTTACCCTTCCAATATTTACCATCAAATTTATAATTTTGATCATATATTTGTCTCTACTATCTCATTTTCTAAATAGTAAAATGCTCTATAATCTTGACATCATAGAAAACATTTCCAACTATTATATGTTTATATTACAAAAAATTCAAATTTTCACTCTTTTTTGCTAATCTCTATAGGCTCACCTAATGTTCCTCATATTGAACACATTCACATTTCTTGCATCTCCTTCTTTATCTATAGCACTAAGGTAACTAAATTATGTGTTTTTTAATTATGTCTTTTCATTTATCTTATTATCTCCTTATTGCACTTTATTCAGCTTCAGCATTATGTGTCACCATGTTCTTTTATTGAAGCACCATCCCATGTTTTACCTACATGGCATGGGGGGAGATTCAAATTAGGCATATATATACACATAGTTTTTTTTAACTTTATTAATTATTAATGCTTTATATATTTCAAGAACCCACTGAGTCTCAATCTCTTTGAGTGCATGACTTAATGGGTGAGCTGAGAAAGGGGTGGGTAAACCATTGGTGTTTCATAAGATTATTGTCCCTTATTTATAATTTCTATCTACAAACTTATATCCTAAAACCATTCCCCTAAGCTTTACCTCCTATTTTTTCACCCTCGTCTAGTCATTTACCACATTCATTAGCCCTTTCATAACTTAAAACCCTTTTTGATGGTTTATGTTACATAGTCGACCCTATCGACCTTTTACTCTTATTCATAAAACTTATTAAGATATAGGTCAGGCCTTGACCAATCTAGTCTTTAAAATAATTTAATTTTATCAATATTTATAGATGTTAAAGATGTTCTTTTTCATTTTTATAATATATAAGACTATCATCTAAAAATACCAAAACAAATGATCTAGATAATCTCTAAACATACTATTCATGAGATTCATGAACATTGTAGGAGTATTCATCAACCCAAATGGTAACACTATAAACTTGTAGTGCCCATATCGAGTTATAATAACTATATTTAGAATATACTCATCTTTTTATCCTTAATTGATGATATCCAACTCTAAGATAAATCTTATAAAATACCATTGCTTCTTGCATCTGATAAAAAAATCATCTATTTGAGGTAGCAAATACCTATTTTTGATAGTCACTTTATTCAACATTCTATAATCAATTAAAAGTTTAAGAGTACCATCCTTCTTCTTAACAAAGATAATTGTTGTACCCCATGGTGACACACTTTTCTTCATCAACACTTTTGAAAAAAATTCTTGGAGTTAAGCCTTCAATTCAACTAATTCATTCGTTGTCATTCTATATAGTGCCTTAGACTTAGGTTCTAACCCTAGTATGATATCAATAGAGAAATTAAACTCTAATCTAGGAGACAATCCTAGAAATTCATATGGAAACACATTATGAAAATTCATAAGGAAATGGTGATCTTAAATTTATGGTTCCTTAGATTCCTCCATTTAATTTATCATAATGGTAAATTATTAACATCCTTTTCCTTAAGCCTTGTTGAGTTGTATTAAAAAAATCTACCTAAGCTTTAACTCCCTTTTCTCACCCTGAATTATTATCTAATTTCTAAAATCATCCAAACACTCAACCTTCTTTAGATAGTATTCAACCGTGGCCTTATTCTTCACAAGATATTTGACCCATAGGATCACATCATATGGCCTTAGTGGTGTTGTATAAAGATCCACTATTATTATGAATTTGGGCAACCTAATCTATGCTTCAACTAAACACTTGTCAAATTTGACTTTTAAATCATTCCCATATTGTATAGACCATGAATTTTCTATTAATATAGATTTTATATGTAATTTATTTAGAATTATAAGATCTATAAAAGATTTTATAGCCCCTGTATCTATCAAAATGGAAACTAAATGTTGAAACAAAATACATGACAGTTCTATGGGTGAAGCTTTGATTCATATTGTTAATTATTAATTTCCACATGAATACATTATTGAAAATTTATTTGTTGAAGGGTAGAATCCTAGTTCCTCAATTTATCCTGGGTACAATCATGCACAAAATGGTCACCTCCATAATTTAAGCAACCTCTAGGTGTTCCCTTCCTATCTGTCTATTAGTTTCCATTGAAACCACTTTTAAAATCATTACCTAGTTTCATGTTACTAAAACCACTATTGAATATGGTATTCTGACTCTTGAACTAAATCTTGGATTCTCCACTCCTCTACTTCTAGTTCTTATTTTTGAAAGTTGGATTAGAATTTCTAAAAAAAATATTAAACTTATTTATGACCCAAGCAAGAGATTTTAACTTTTATTCATGTTTGAATACCTTCTCACATATTTAGTCCATGGTAT